>CAJVPT010001375.1:0-21758 GCA_910592055.1 Acaulospora colombiana | reverse complement strand
AAGAAGGATAAATCCATCTTTAGATAGTTGAATTTGTATTTTAGAAAGACATAAAAATTGTAAATGCATAATAACATATACACAATGAATCTTTCTCACAAATAAAACAAGGATGAGCCAGTTATCAAAAAAAAAAATAAAGTGAAAATGAAAAAAAAATAAAAGTGCTGCATATCTTCCAAAGAACCTTTACTAAAGACTTCCTCTCATTAGGAGTTAACCCTTTTGAAATATTTTCTTCTTCCTGACTATCTAAGAAACTTATCTATTCATGATCTTAATTATTTTCTTGTAACTATCTGAAGTACTTATAACCTACTCAGATCTAGTGTCTTGTTCATCACTTTCTTTCTTTCAGTATTGATTTTTTATTTATTCATGTAGACCTTAATGGTTTATAATGGATTCTAGATTCTTATGTAATCTTTCAGTCATATTGTGTAACTACTGATATCTTTCAGTAGCTACGCCTAGTTAAAAGAATTTTATTGATGTATATCTTTTATTGTCCAAAAAGTCATTTCCCAAGAATTTTTTTGTCTTACAATGTTGGGAAGGTTTCAAAAGAGCAGTGGAAATTCTTGTTAATTACAATATTATTACACAATGTCTATAAAAATGCATTCTCAATTTTAGAGAAGAGCAATGGCTTACAGTCTTTTGTTTTTTAGTCTTATTGATTGACTGGAATAAGAAAATAACCTCCTTCATATACTTAACCTAACTGGGATGATAGGAAGTTAAAAACCTTGGCTTAAACAGATAATCACTTTTTACCATCTAGAAAATTTAGTACCTGTCCTAATGATCTCATGATCTTTTTGCTTCAGTTACACTTTATTTGGAGGAGTAAAGAATTCACATCAATTGATTCTCTTTTATTTCATCAATGACATTATCGGAACACATTAGTATGACTAATAGAACCTTGTTTACATCTTGTTATCTATATGTTTCATATCAACCAGTCAGAAGCCAGATAATATTATGCTATCAGAAATTTAGAATCAAGCTGGAGTAAATAAAATTTTCTAAAAAAACTGTGAAAAAACTGTAAACACTCTAAGAGGACAAGAGATAGTATATGAGAAGATGAATAATAAGTCTTATTCTATCCAGAAATTCTCTATCTCCATATCATATCCAGCTTTAAAAGGTGACACTATACAAGTTAGTCCTTTTACTTTCTAGAATCTTTTTACTTTTAGTAAAGAAAATGCATGCTTGAGTCTATTTAGGTCACCAGAGGCTTAAGTTTTTATTCAAAAGAGTTTATAAACAAGTAGAAGAGAGTAATAGAGACTTTTGGAGACAAGTATCAAGTTGTTTTAAGAAAAGTAAGAAGACTTTATTAATAAAAAAGAGTAAAAGCTTTTTGTGAATATCTTTTTTGTATATGGTCAAATGATTAGTGAAAAAAGTTAATATATAATTTTTTTTATAGTAAAAATCTATTTTCTGATTACTTTTTAATATAAATTTATATATAAAAATTTATCAAAAATTAAAATAGAAATTATATATAAATTTTTTCAATAATCCTCTGATCACATACAAAAAAGATATTCACAAGAAGTTTTTTTTGCTTCTTTATTAAAAAGTTTTAAATCCTTTTCTTAAAACTTCTTGAAGAATAATTTTATGAGTCCTCTCTACCATTTCTTACTTATTTACAATCTTCTTTGATCAAAAACTTGACTTCTGATAATCAAAAACAAGTCAAGTAATACCTTTGATATAAATGACAAGAAAGTTTCCAAAGGAAAAGAACCAATAGTGAAGTATATGAAGATCTTCTCCATCTTTTAAGTAAGAGGTATATAAAGGTTTTTGATGATAGAAGAGCTTATTTTTCCCCTTCTAATTATTTGTGGGTCTCTTAGAGCTATCATTTTCATAGTTTTTTGAGAAATTTTATTTGCCTCAATTTGATTCTAAATTTTGGATAATACAAATTCTTATTAAAGATAATTAGTTGATACAAAATATACTGGTTTTAGGAAAAGTAAACAAGCTTCTATTAATCATAATTATGTATTTTTATCACATTATGGATAATGTATAAAAGAAAGTTCCAGAGAAGTTTCTCTTCAACTATATATATTTGATTTCAGGAAACAGTTATAACATCAAAAGATGGGATGGATCAACACAAAGAAATTCTATTTCTTCTCTAAGTTTCTCAAGTGGTGAAAAGGCTTCCTGGGATAGAAGCTGAGATTTTTTAGTTTTTTTTGAACTATTTTAATCTAGTGTATACTTAAATGAAGACTTATTTAATGTCACAGGTGATAACAAAGAAAACATCTTCTGAGGTTCAAATAAAACAAAGAAGAATATTTCAATCAAGCAAGACTTCTTTTGAGAAGAGGTTGTGAAATAAAACAAGAATTTTTTGGAAGGCTTTGAATTGTTTTTTATTTTTTTCCTTTTTCAATTTCAACTTTAGCAATTCATCATTTTTCAGAATAATCAACAGTAACAAAACTATTGATGATAATTTTAATTGACTTAGAAGTACTATATCAAGCTACTAGAAGAGTATAATATTATTTTCTAAATCTAACTTAGAGTACTTAGTTAAAACTTAGTTTTGTTTAATTTGAACTAGCTTAGTGTATATATCATATTTTTTAAGTAGTGTAGTCCTTTAACTAATAATGTATAAAGACAAGTTAGTTATTATATAAAAAGATCTGCAAATTATTTTGGTATTTTCTAAAGTATCTTAATAAAGATAAGTTATTTCAATAAGATTGTGAATTAAAAAAAAAAAAAAAATTATATACTATATATATATATATTTTTTTTTTTTAAAAAAAATAAAACAAATCCACTTTATTAATATAGTATCAAAACATATTACTTGATTCAGTAAAGTAATTTTATTATGCAGTAATAATAAATTTTTCATCACTCTTTTTACTGATTCTCTGACCACACATAAAAAAGATGTTCACAAGAAGTTTTAATACTTTTATATTAATAAAGTTTTACTACTTTCTTTAAACCAACCCAAAGAGTTCTCTCAAAACTCTCTTCTCTCCCTTCTCACTTGTCTACAATCTCTTTTGGACAAACTGAACTCTTGTGGCCTGAAAAGTTCAGCTCCCACCTTTACTACCTATAGTAAAAAAGTTCCTAAGGAAAAAAGAATCAAAAGTGAAGTATTTCTTATCTCTTAGTTATGATGGAGATAACAGAGATTATAATCCAATTAAAGTACTTACTTTTCTACCCTTCAGCTGATGTTATGGCCTCTTAGAGCCATCTTTTTCATGACTTTCTAGAAAATTTTGCCTACCCCAACTTGATCCTGAAATTTTGAATAACACAGATCTCGCCAATTTTGATTGATTGATGTAAAACACATTGGGCATGATTGATAAACAAGCTTCTATTAGTCATCTTATATGTTTAAATGCATTTTTTCAGCTTCATAAGAACCAGGGATTAACTATAAGTCATAAGGTCTGGTGTGGATAAATACAGAACATGACACCAATACATTATTAGATACAAAAAAGAGACTATTCAACCATGGTAAAGGTTACAAGATGCTCGATTAACTTTTTAGAAATCAGAGCTACCTATTTCTGAATATATGTTAATTAGGTTTCTACTTCTATTGTCTGGAAAAGTTCAACTAGAAAAAGTAAAGATAATTAGAAACACTCAATAATAAAATTAGTGTGCATAGTAAACCAGGAAGTTTTTATTTTATTTTCAAAAAATTCCAAGCTGGAAGACTAGAAGGTTAATACTACTATATCAATCGAAACTCGAATCTGAAAATATCAGTAATAATGTACAAGCCAGTCAGATAATCTGGAAGATTTTTGCTGATTACTAACACTAATGATTATTAGCAGGGTATGTAATCATAAGACTAGGTGCAATTTTTCTATAAGGAATAAAATCTGAAATACATTGCACAAATGGATAAGTATATCTATATTTAGATAGAAATAGATTTAATTGATAATATACTGGAAAACTTTCAAGTTGTTTATGTGGACATCAATATATCACCTAAACCTTCCCAGTTACTTTCTCTCTATAAGTTTTAAAACTGTAAAGTTTTTCTCTTTATCTTAATTTTATTTTCATAAAGATTTAATAGAAGTTCCTTCAAATCTCTATCAAAAAAAAAAACTTTAAACAGGATGAATATTTGTTAAGAAACACCACAGTTACCCTTCAAAAACAGTACAGAACCATTTCTTTTATTTTTCTTTTATTTTCTTTAATAACACCTGCATGCTCAGTGGAATGTGAGTTTTTTTTATAAAAAGAGGGCAATAAGCCTCAAAATAGCTTTAGTTTATCGAATTCTTTACTCACCCTAAATATACTGTTAAAGGTCAAAGAAGTCAAACAAAGTTCAGAATTTTTGCTATGGTCACATGACCAATAATTATAATGCGACCGAAGCTTACGTGAAACAATCAATTGCCGACTATCACTATACCCCTTGCAAGCTAGAAAAATGCGCGAACAATCCATTTACATCAAAAAGGTAAAAGACTATGAGCTGAAGTAATAGAAAATTAGCTGATCATGAAGCAATTTATGCATGACATAATATTAGAATAGCCATAGTGATTATGTAATAGTCCTATGTGTAAAAATGTATAAATGTAACTTCTTTCAATAACTTAATAAAATGATGAATCTCACGACAACTTTCACAATGAATCTTAAGATGAATCTTTTGGATAGATCGTTATAACAGTAAAGATTATAAGTAGTTTTAGGGAAAACTACCTTGAGACTCGCCCAAATCTTTTTACGTCTCTGCCTTGATTTTGGTATTGTTTTGTGTATGTGATAGAAGGATGGACTCTTCTATCTGCAGGTTACGCGAGCTTTTAGTCATTAGTGACAGACTCGCTAATTAGCCTGCTACAATAGAAAGCAAGCTCTCATAATTAAATAAAGAACCTTGAATAAACAAGTATATTTAGCTATAAATAAAAAAGTGATTATCAATAGTATTATAGAAAATCAAGGAAAATTATCATTCTGAACAAGATTATTATAAATAACAAAAAAGTTTCAATTATAAGAAATTAAAAACAGGCCTAAACAACAATTTTAGAACTAATATCTGCCAGAATATCAGATCATTTTCCAACTTTTCCTCCTGAGTAGTAGAATATTAACAAAAAAAAACATTAATATCAGATAATATTATCTAGTTTTTACTAGAATATTACTGAGGAAATTGAAAAAGTAATTTAAAATAAAAGTACAAAATTAGTTTTCAAAAAAACCTATATATAGCTTTTAAAAAATTGGGAACAAAAGCAATAGAAGAAATCTATTTGCTTTTTAATAGAATTATAAAAAAAAACAACACTTCAAAAGAATGAAGCAAAAAAGCAATCTATTCAATACCAAAATCAAAAGATGAGCAAAACAATTTAGATATCATAAGACTGATCACTTTATTGGTTGTAGGAAGAAAAATATTTACAAAAATCATTATAGGCAAACTGGTATACTATATAGAAGGCCACAATATTCTCTCAAAACTGAATTAGATAGCACTCCTTAACTATAGTATATAGGAGCCAATTTATATCATAAATAATATTATTGAACATTCAAAAAATACAAACAAATAAGCCTGGATCCCATGTCAAGATATGTCAAAAACATATGACTCAGTCAATTTCAAAATGCCAATCTTGATACTCAAATGTATTAGAATTCTTTTACAAATTATTAACATCCTTCTAAACATACTTAAACAAAAACAAAATATAGTTTTGATATATCATGGATCTTTAGCAGAATATGGAGTTAAGAATAGTATTGATCAAAAAAATATAATATTTCTATTTTTCTGATATATTTTCTATGATTCTCTTGTAACTAAAATCAACAAAAATTTCTTAAATTATACAATTTCTACAGGAATTTTCAAAAAGGCTAGTCAATAAAAAAAGTCAATATTACAGTCAGCATCTATATAAATACACTACTTGAATTATACTGTATACAATATAGAAGATATAAAAAAAATTATTAAAAAGCAAAGGAATTCTATTATATCAATAATATAAAAATCAATTTATAGAATTACAATAATTATCTTAAATGAAAAAAAAAATGACTTCAAGCAAGGAATAGCAATAAATAATCAAATTATTCAAGCCTACCTCAAAGGAATATTAATTAGAATTCTAAGAAAATGGTATAACAGTTTAGGAAAGAAAGATTAATAAAGAACCTTAATCTAACAAAAATTCAAAAAGATCAAAGTAATAATAGAAATGAAAAACCTTACAAATAATTAGATATATTATATTATAAATTATATCTTAATCTCTAGTGCTGAATATCTATGCAGTAATATAATTCTATTAGAAAAATCTTGCAATCTCTTTATAAGCACATTCAAATATAAACTAGATCTGACTAGAACAATTTTTAATAATATCTTGTACAACAAATATGAATATAATATATATATATCTTGAAATAGACAACTATTACTATATACTACAAATTGAATTAACAGAATCAATAAAGTCAGTAGAGTAAAAGAAATAGCAAAAATGAGACTACAGATTCTATAAAATAAATTTTAATTAATATAGTCCATCCTGAACAAAATAGAAGGTCCCTTGAAAAAGTTAAAAAATAATCTCACATATAATATTATTTGCCTTTTGAGAAAACATAGCTTTATAGTATATTTGTTTCAAGAGAGCAATAGTTGATCTTAATAAAAAAAGTAGATATTTCAATTGAAGAAATAATGAGCAAAGTTTTCTTTACTGAATATCAGAAAAATCTAAAAAAATATAGCCTCTTATTCATAAGGAAACTCTTCAATATAGACAGGTCTAAAACTTTGAAATGGTATTAAGTTATCCAAATCAATAACATTATATAAAATAGACTTAAAACAATACTAGGAACCAAATATAAAGCTGACATCAACATAACTAAAAATATCTTTATACAAAGCAAATTCACCACCTACCTCTACTTATTCAGACTAATGATAGGTTCTTAAAGTATTTAATATATAAAATTTTAAAAATTTCTTATATTCCTTTTTGAGGAACAAAATTTATAGATCATCACTTTAATGGGATGAAAGTTGAGAAATGCTATAAATCAATTATTTGAATAGTAAAGAACAACTATGGGTAGTTTTTTATAGTTATTAATTTAAAAATTTTAATGTTTCTTAATAAGAGACATTTGACTTTTGTCTCAGCCTCCTCTTTTAGGGATCCATCTTTAATTTAGACCCCAATGAATCTTTACAATGAAGAAAGACAATCAAACTATTAGAAAAAGACAACAGAAGATAGATTAAAATACTATAAAATATAAATACTATACACAAAACCTGGAAAGTTTCCTGCTAGTGAATACACAATTAATAGTATAGAAAATCAAATTGGAGAATATAGTTTTACAGTTATTAAACAACAATCCATCACAATATCAGTTTACAAAAGCAAGTTTTCAATAAAAAAAACTAGCTATATAGAAAAAAAAACAATTTGGAGAAATAGAATATTTCTAAATTATCTCTCTATCATGCTCTCTGAATATATACAAGCTTCTCCAGTTCAATAAAAAGCAAACAATAAAATTTATCCTTCAAAAAGATCATAGTTGCATCACAAACATTTGAATAAACTGTTTAGAGATTTTATGAAAAGCCTGAATTCAGTAGCAACAATTTGAAAATAATTGAAAAACTATGACATCTTTAAAATATATATTGATGGCTTTCTAAATAATTTTAATAAAAAATATACATAAGACTAGTCTAGGTCATCATCACTTCAAATCAAAATAAGTATATTTTTCAAAGACAAGTAATAATACAACTATTATCTACTAGTGTAGAAATCACAGCAATATTTATAACACTAATGTTCAATTTTAACACTACTCAACAGCCTTTTATATTATAACCAGGTAGCAATAAATGATATTCTCAAGACCCAAAATAAAAATTCAAAAAAGATTATCAAAACACAAAAAAATTCAAATCTTTCTTTAAATAATAAGTTTATGTAAACAAAACTAAACAAAAAACTTTCTCACAAAGTAATACTCAGGAATCAAGTACAATAAATATGCAAATTTTTTGGCACAGATTAATAGATAGAAGAAAATAAAACTCAGTGAAAAAGTGATTAAGAACTTAAAAATACAACATAATTCACAAGAAATATTATTACAATGAAACAATATCTTTACAGAAGTTTCTATAAAGTAATTATAAAAAAACTCACCTAGACAATTAATTTGGCAAAATAGAGATTTTTCAAATGAATAAGATATAACTACAATGAATAAATAGTTAAAGAAATAATTTGTAAACAACTATTACTCTACTATAACCAATCAAAATAAGTAACTACTATACTAATTAAGAATAATAAATTGTTAATTAAAAGTAAACTCTATGCTATAATTCCATCTCTGTATAAGGACAATAAATATCTTAAATATAATAAATCAGAAACTAGCCTATATCGATTTATAACAGAAAAGTTTCTAATTAACACATTAACTATTTGTGTCAAAAACTACATAATATAAAAAAGGAAAACTTGAAATATAAAGAATATTTATTAGTGATTCTCTGATCACACACAAAAATAATATTCGCAAGAAGTTTTATACTTCTTTGCTAATAAAGTCTTTACACTTTCATTAAAACAACTTGAAGCTTGTCTTCATGTATCTCCTTTACCTTCTCTTACTTATTTATAAACTTCTTTGAATAAAAACTTGAGTCTCTAGTGGCCTGAAAAGACTCAAGTATGCACTTCCTCTATTAAGGACAAGAAGGTTCTAGGAAATAAAAGGACTGACAAGTGGAGTGTCACCTTACAGAGCTAGAAGCAACAAGAAATAGAGGTTTTGTTGGCAGGGAAAGACTTATTATCTACCTTTTCATATACTGTCTTGTACCCTCTTAAAGTGTCTATCATCTTTCATGGTTTTCTTGAGGGATTTTGCCTACCTCGGTTTGATTCTAAATTTCTGGTAGTATAATATTATCTGGAATCTGATTGGGTGACATGAAACACGTTAATAACTGAATGTAAACAAGTTCTTATTGGTCACCTCATGTGTTCTGAAGATTTTATTGGTGATAGAAAGAGTTGATTGATACCCCATGTCCACTCCACTCCTTCAATTGGGTTAACCTATAGATCAAGTATCATGAGGCCAATAAGATACAAGCAACAAGTCCCCAGGTGGTGAAAAAGCTACTATTTGTTCAAGCTGAGGTCTTTCTCTTTTATTATTCTGGTCAGGCAAAGCTCAAGACCAAGGTCTCTTTTTTATCCCAGTCAGGCAATAAGACCAAATGGTCTCTAGTCCATGCTAAGCTCCAACCCTTTGGTAAAGTTGCGAATGTATTTCCCCAGAAGTTGTTAAAAAATATCATAATCGACAAGAATCCCCACCATTTTGCAAACTCTTCCACTATTACAAGGCAAAAGGATTGTTGGGAATCTCACCTTTTGGGTAATAGAAGATGTACACCAGTAAAATTCCTTTAATTAGGCATGGCTGCTGGAAAATATCATACTGAAACAACATGACCTAGTCCCTACTAGGTCACATAAGAATCTGGGGTCCATCATAAGTCATCTGCTTACCACAGATGGATAAAAAATCACTGTCTAAAGAAGGTTGGAACAAAGTGTGTCCTGGAAGTAAAGGCTTCCATTAGGTGATAAGTCTATTCAGACAGTACATAAGAAGGAAATCAAGATCCAGAATGGATAAGTTCCTTAGACGGTTAGGAAAAGAAAGAATATCTCAATTGAGCATTTTTTATTGAGAAGAGATCTTGAGAAGCAGGTCTTTGGAGGAAGCTAGAAATATTTTTTTATTTTTTTACTTTTTCATTTTCTTTTTGTTTACTTAGACATTTTTAGATATTCCCCTCCTCTTTTTTCCAACCTATCTTTTTGTAGTTTTCTGTAATCCAGCAGCTTGGCCAGAATACGGCAGTGACAACCTGCTGGCAATAATGCAGTAGACTAGGAAAGTCTTTACCCAAAGACACTGTGGAGCAAAATATTGTTCCCAAGGTCGAACTTAGAGACTTTTATGCTTACGATGAGTTATTTAGATTAGAATAATAGTTTGGCTGTAGTATGTATCATGCTGCTCGAATGAAAATATACTTTTGTCTTCATTTGATTAATAAACTAATGATCTAGCCTGGCTACGGGTACACAAAAATAAAAAAAAAAAAAAAACAAAGAATATTTAACAGTAAGCATCAGAAAAACTTTCTTCAAGGAGCTAGTTTTCAATATTCAAACTATCATCCTTAACAAACTGGATAAAAAAATCTGTTTTATCAAAATATATACTAATATAATTAACTTCTTATACAAAATTTGAACAGAAAGATATGGAATATTTCAGAAATGAAAGTCAATATAGGCATTATAAAAAAGAGAGAGAAACAAGCAAAATATAAAACCAAAAGAAAGATCCAATTTTTATTTAAAAGAAAAGATATATAAATAAACCTAATTAATAATTTTATAAATCAATAGCTTACATTTACAGTGATGACCTGTAAGCAATGAACTTGATAGCTAAAGAATAATCCAAGTTATTAAGAGAGCAAAATATCATCTCCTAAGTTGCATCTAGAGAAGATAAACTTCTAAGACGGGGTGAGCTGTCATGTGAAAATCTTTGAAATTGTATAATATTTTAATTACACAATAAAGATAAGCCGTGTCAGCCTGACGGCAGATTAAAAAAAAAAAATAAAATAAAATAGCTTACAACTATTATAAATAACTTCTTTATTTTTGAAATTTATTTTAGTACTAGTCCAACCTTGACAGGTTAACCCCCTCACAAAGCAATAGTAACAAGTTGCAAGATGAGTATCTCAGAAAGGGGATATCTCTATTGAGTTTTGTTTGATAAAAAATAGGTAGTATATTTTAGAATAGCCTATTTATGTAAAAATACTTCAAATATACAAATATAGTAAAATAAGGCAGAGCCAGCATGACTAATCTTTCTCACTGATTCATTTTTTCTAAAAAATTTCCTTTTATAATAATTTTCAAAGGAAAAGAAAAGGAGAACGGAGAGATGCCATCTCAAAGGAAACTTTGAAGCAAAATAGCACAGTGAAGGCCTAACTACAATGAAAACATCCTTGCAAGAGGTAATGCAAACAAGTTATGCAAAGAAACAACAACGCAAGCAACAAAGAAAAACATTATAAACAAAGGAAAAGCCAAAGAGAATAGCCAAAGAGAAACTCAGTTTGAAGACTTCAATAGTCAACATATGCCCCAAGACTCAACAACACGGTTCACAATATCCAAAACCTCCCTTGAAACCAACCAAAGTACTAATTGGAGTGAAGAAGTTGAGAATAATATTACGACTATCAAAAATTCTATGGTAAATCATTCCGACAGCACTACAGCAATATTACATATGGAAACACAAGAAGTAACCTCCCTTGAACCAACCAGAAAAATATACAAAGAAGCAGATAGAGATAATCAAGACATGGAGATGGAGATAAAACAAGACCCACAAGCAACAATCTCAAGTTGGCAACAGGTCAGTACCAAGGGGAAACAAAAAGAAAATATTCAAACTACCAAAAAAAGACTCCTCTCCCTCTTTGACAAAACCATCCATTATGGCAGAGAGAGAGCCAAGATTGGCATCCCAGCTATAGACTTGCCAGGCAAAACCACAGCTCAGAAAATAACCTTCCTCATTAAGGTTTTGAATTCACCAAAAAGACTTATGACAATTCAGAGCAAAAAGAAAAAAGAGACAGAGCACATCATTGCCATACTAAGTAACAAACAAGAAGCAATCGAGATTTGCAACAATCCATTACCTGATACAGACAACAAACACATGGCCCTCATAGAGTACACAAATCTAATCCTAAAACAAGAAAATAGTATCAGAGTATGGGATATTTCCCTGGATATCAAACTCATAGAAGTACAACAATCCTTCACCAAATATGAAGTGATCAGTAACATCACCATATCAACTCAACAAATGTGGCAAACAGCAATGATCACATATACAAAAAAAGAGGACAAAGATGCCCTAATCAAAAAATAGAGCGTGCCTCTCAAACTCGACTCAGTAAGAGTTTTGATGCACAATAGAATGTAGATCAAATGAAAGCATATGGACAAACTATAGCAAAACTCATGAATCTCCTATTCAATACTACTGCCTTTGACCTAAGAATAATATGTTAATAAACTAAAGCCAAGACCTGTTACATATCAAGAAGAATGTTATATCAAAGAAAGAGATTTGCAGTTATCAGCTTTAGTAATCAAGAAGAACTAGAAATAGTCATCTTACAAGAATTTCAACTGGGAGATTTCAAATGTACTTGATAACCTATCGAAGTCAAACTGTGCACAATTTGTGACAGCCCAGAGCATCTACTAAACAGCTGTCCAATTAAAGAAAGAAGAATATAATGGAAGAAATATAACAAGGAACAAACGAACAAATTTGGAAAACTATATAACAAGTTCAGAATTGCACGTACCACTCCAATTAAAATCAAACAAAACCTCTATAACACTGCTCAATCAAGACTGAATCTTACACAGCAGCTGTCAAATATGGTTAACATCAACCAAAAAAGACCAAAAAGAACAACCCAACACTTTTTGACATCATGACCATTCTCAAAGAAATCAAGAATAAGATTGAAGAGATAAAAGAAAATATTAGTGACCCGAATGAAAGGGTATACAACTTGGAAGTCTTAGAAGATAACTTCACAGATATTATGGAAACAGAAAATGGAGAAGAAGACCTATCAAACACAGAGAAAACCTCCACTCCTCAACCAAGCACAAAAGAACATGACAATATCTGAGCTCAATAACAACAAATCCATGAATCTATAAGCAGGATAGACCAAAACATGTATAAGGCACTCAATACAATTTCAGAACTAATTCCTAGCGCAACATCTTCCCCCTCAAAAAATAATCAATAAGCAATACACCAGTATTACCTACACTGGAAAACATAGTATATACTGTAATTATGGCAATATACAACTCAGAAAGTTAATCAAGAATATGCAAAAACAAAACTCACCAAACTCCATATCCTATTTAAACAATGACATGACAGAAGACAACTCCAATAACAACAATACAACCACATATATTGAAAAAAACACTCAATATAGCAAGTCACAACTGTCAATATTCAAGGCCTAATAAATAAACATAAAAGAAAAACCTGGTTCAACGGGTGTGCAATAAAGAACTGGGACATCATTGTAACAACTAGACCAATGGTACCCACCAACAATCGAAATACTGGAGACACCCATCCTACCATATAATTTGGTCACACAATGATAAACAAATAATTGAACAAGATCCAAATCTAATGATTAAAAAAGAAAAAGCAAACCGCATTTATAAATACAATACCTGGAAGGGAAAATTAATACATGCAGATCTTGCATTTCTCAAAAAACAAAAACTTAAAATTATAGGTACATACTTTCACGTAGATAAGAGAGACCAGGGGTAGCAAGACACTCTCAATAAACTAAAGCAATGAACACGAGAAGCACTTCAAAAAAATTAGCATATCCTGGTATTAGAAGACTTAAATGGAGTTCCCAACCCAGCTCTGGACAAAAACAATGGTCACAAATGAAATACATCCAACAAATTAACAGCTGCTCAAATAGAAATATTAATAGATCACAGTCTAGAGGACACATACAGGCTTTATAACCCAAGTAGAAGAGAATATAACTGGAGCCAAAACAATAGCAATAGCAGAATAAACCAAATCTGGATGAACATACTTCCATTATAGCAAAGCAGGAAAGTCTATATCCGAGATGATTTAGTTACACTGATTTCTAGTGATCACAAACCTACTATCACTGAAATAGAAATATGGCAACTGAACTCATATAAGGAGATCCCATATCATCAACCAAATCACAGATACAACTGATAGCTAGCAAACAATGAACAATGGAAAAAATTCTTCCTAGAAGTCAATAAAGCCCTAAGCAGCCAAAGCACAAAATCTAGATCAATAGATAAACAATGGAATATCATATGCAACCATATTCTTAAAGCAGCCAAACTTTACATTCCAAAAAGAAAACAACATAGGAGAAAAAGAATAATAAGAGAGAAAAATATAACCAAAGATCTGTATTGCAGATACAGCTTTTCAATAACAGATTGAAAGCTGCCCATGAAGCAAACAAGTCTCCTTCCATACTACCAAAACATCTTCAGGAAAAGTTTCCAGACATGCAACAACATCTGATCAAGCTAAAGGTGGAGTATCCTCTCAATTTTCTATACACTGGTTAGACTATATCCAAAAAATAATCTAAAGACATAAAGTCATTGTCCAAGTAATCATGTATAGAAAGCAAGCTCTCGCAATCAAACAAAGAACCCTGAACAGACAAACATACCTAGCAACAAATAAAAAAGCAATGAATAACAGCATCATAGAAAAACCTAGGAGAACCATTGTCCTGGACAAGATTATTATAAAAGACGAGGAAGTATCAATTATAACCAATCCAAAAGAAATCAAAAACAGGGTTAGACAATACTTCCAGAACTGAACTTCAGTCAGGAATATTAGCCTATCTCCAATCTTCCCTCTTGGGCTGAAGAATATGAACAAAAAAGAACATTAATCCCAGGTGATGCAACTCAGTCCTATCTGAAATATCTACAGAGAAAATAAAAAAGGCAATTCAAAGCAAAAGCACAAAATCAGCTCTTGAAAAAAATCAGATTTCCCACATGGCCTATAAGAAGTTAGAGACAAAGACAATAGAAGAAATTAGGCTGCTCTTTAACAGAATCATCAAAGAAGGAGACACTCCAAAAGAATGAAGTAAAAGAACCATCTACCCAATACTGAAACCAAAAGACTGGCAAAACACCTAAACATCACAAGACCAATTACTCTCCTAGATGCAAAAAGAAAGATTTTCACAAAAATCATCACCAATAGATTAGCACGATGCATAGGTGATCACAAAATCCTCTTAGAATTAAACTGGGCAGCATTTCCTGACTGCGGTATACAGGAATCAATCCATATCATAAACAATATTATTGAACATACAAAAGATATAAACAAACAAGCATGGATCCTAAGCCAAGATATGTTAAAGGCATATAATTCAGTCAACCTCAAAATGCTAATCCTAGTACTCAAACACATCAAGGTTTCTTCTCAAATTATCAACATTCTCTATAATATTTTCAACCAATGACAAAACATTGTTTTGATATGTCATGGACCCATAACGAATATAAAGTTGAGGAAGGTATTGATCAAAGGGACACAATATTCTCTCTCCTCTGATGCATCTTCTATGACCCCCTCATAACCAAAACAGACAAAGATTTTACAGGCTACACAATTGTGACAAAAATATATAAAAACTTCCAAAAAGGCTGGTCAACAAAAAAAGTCAACATTGCAGTTAATGCATATATAGATAACACCACTTGGATCACAGACAATATGAAAAACATGAGAGAAATCATCAAAGTAGTAGAAGAATTTTACCATATAAACAATATCAAAATTAATCCATAGAAATTATAATTAATAAGAAAGAGAATAACTTCAGACAAGAAATAGTAATAGACAATCAAACTATCCAGGACTGCCCCAAAGGAACCCCAGTCAGAATCCTAGGAGTATGGTATAACAGCTCAGGAAAAAAAGACTACCAAAGAACTCTAATTCAACAAAAATTTAGGAAGACCAAAGCACTAATAGGAATGAAAAACCTTACAGATAAACAAATGCAATATATCATAAATCATATCCTAATTCCTAGTGCGGAGTACCTATGCAATAACATGATTCTATCCGAAAAATCATGCAATCTCCTCATGAGCAACATCACATCAACCTTTAGACATAAACTAGGCCTATCCAGAACAACTACCAATAATATTTTCTATAACAAATATGAGTACAACATAATATACCTGTGGGATAGACAACTCCTGCTCCATATTATAAACTGGACCAACAGAATTAATAGAGACAATAGAGCAGGAGAAATAGCAAGAATAAGATTACAGACACTATAGAATGAATTTTGGTCAATCCAATCTATCCTAAACAAGATAGAGATCCCTCTAAAGAAATTGGGCAACAACCTTACACATAACATTGTTTGGCTCTTAAAAAGACATGAATTTACAGTATACCTACTACAAGAAACCAATAGCCTGATTCTTATAAAAGAAATAGACACCCCAATAGAAGATATAATAAGCAAAGCTTTCTTTGCTGAACATCGGAAAACCTAAAAAAGTACAACCTTCTATTTATAGGGCAACTTCTAAACGCAGACAAATCTAAAGTATTAGAATAGTGTCAAATTATTTGAATCACTAAAAAAGCAGTCCCAGGTCCAACTTTGAGGTGATTCACTACTATACAGAACAAACTCAAAACAATACTGGAAACCAAAGACCAAGAAAATATTAATACAACCAAAAATATCTTTACAAAGGCACATCCTTCACCGATCTTTTACCTTCCAGATCTCATTGAATATTCACAATGAAAAAAGGCAACCCAATTATTGGAAAAAGACAAGACAAAAAAAAATAGATAAAAACACTACCAAATACTGACACTATATGCAGAACCCGGAAAGCTCACTATTAGAGGTTTGCGAGGGATACACAATAAACAACTCAGAAAACTAAACCAGTGAATACAGCTTCACAGTTATTAAACAACAATCAATCACAATACCAGTTCACAAAAGCAAGTCCTCAACAAGGCAAAGCAGTCACATAGAAAGAGAAACAATCTAGAGAAATAGTGTGCCCCCCAATTTCCTCATCATTACACTTTCAGAACATACACAAGCTCCACCAGCTCAACAAAAAGCAACCATTGAAATTCAACCACCAAATAGTGCACAACTACACTTCAAATATTTATCAAAATTGCTCAAAGGTCATACTGAAAGCCTGGTATCATTAGCATCAACCAGAGAAAACTAAGAAACTACACCATTTTTGAAATCTATACTGATGGTTCAATGAACAATTTTGATGGAAAATATTACATGATGTTATGGATCACGTGGGTGACGTGATTTATGTGTAATGGTCTAGAATCCAAAAACCTGAAAGTCTGGCATAAAAGATTGAATGTTGCAAGGTAAGAAACTATAGATAAGGCTTGGGTACTGATAAGGAAACTATGTATATCTGAAAAGTATAGAAAGTTTAGCAAAGCTTAGGATTAGTATAGACAATTATAAAGTAGATAGCCATTGTTAGATAGAAAAATATAAATAGCTTACCAATATATGCCGAAAAGGCAGAGCTGAATGTATTAGGAAAAACAGCCTTCATTGAGAATAGAGATAAGAGTTAGTGTTATATCAAAGAAACAGAACACAATAAAGAGACACTTATCTTTGACCAAGTCAATCACCACGTTTCTGCCTTCCTTAAGTGTTCTTTATAGGAGATGTTCTCTTCTTTGTGTCGTTTGTAAGTATTCTTAAGAAGTCAGAGTTACGTGAGGTATTATGGATTAGCGACAGACTCGTCAGGATAGTCTATGACAATGGGACAGGGCTGGGTTATTATCACTCCAAACCAAGAGAAACACACTTTTCAAGGACAAATAATGACATACTCATCATCTACCAGGACAGAAATTGCAGCAATACTTATGGTATTAAGTGTTCTATATGAACACTCCTCAGTATCCCTATATACTGATAGCCAAGCAACAATTAATGGTATCCTCAAGACTCAAAAAGAAAAGCTAGAAAAAATCATCAAAACATAGAAAAATTCAAATCTTCTCCTCCAAATAGTGGGTTTGTGTAAACAAAACCAGATAAAACTATTCCTACACAAGATAAAAGGCCATTCAGGAATTGAACAAAATGAACAAGCAGACTGTTTGGTACAGATTGACATATAGAAAGGAATGAAACCTGGTGAGAAAGTGATTGAGGTACTGAGATCACAATATAGTTTCCAAGAGATAACAGCACAATGGAACAATGTCCTCACTGAAATTCCCATAAAACTAATTACAAAAAAGCTTATTCGAACAATTCACTTGGCAAAATAGAGACTCCTTAACTGAACAAGATGCAACTACAGCAAAAAAATAGCAAAGGAAATACATTGGCAAACAACCACTATGCTATTACAGCCAACTAAAATAAGCGACCACCATACTGATTGGGAAGACCAAAAGCTTAGAAAATTTTGTCTCAGTATCTGGAATGATGAACTGTCAATTAAAAGCAAACTTCATACTAGAACCCCATCTATTTTCAAGGACAACAAATGCCTAAGATGCAATAAACCAGAAACCAATATATACCCGTTCATCTGCAGCCAACTCATATCCACCACAGAAAACTTCCTAATTAATACCATAACCACTTGTGTCCAAAGTTACATAACACAAGAAAAGGGAAGGAAGTTTGAAAGCATATTTATAAGCAAAACAAATTTAAAATACAAAGAATATTTAATAGCAAGCCTTCTTTAAAGAACTCATCTACAACATCCAAAATACTATTCCAAATCAACTGGATAGGAAAACTTGCCTAGGAAAAAAATGCTCCAGTATAACAAATTTTCTATACAAAATCTGGACAGAGATATGTGAAGAATTTCAGAGATGGAAAGCCACTATAGACATCACAAGAAAAAAAGAGAAACAAGCAAAATATGAAACCAGAAAAGAAGACCTGACCTTTATTCAAAGAGAAAGATTCATAAAAGAACAATACACAAACCGGGTCAATGATTTTATAAATCAATGGCTCACGAACATTATAGACAACTCTTATTTTTGAAATTTATTTTAGCACTAGCCCAGCCTTGGCAGGTTAGCCCCTACACTAGGGGTGGCAACAAGCCGCAAGATGAATACCCTGGGAAAGAGAAATCTCTATTGAGTTTTGTTTAATAGAAAACAGGTAATATATTCTAGAGTAGCTTCTCTATATAATATCACTGCAAATATATAAATAAAACAAGGTTAAGCCAGCATTAAAAAAAAAAAGGCAGAGCCAGCATTTAAAAAATTTTTTTACTTTAAAAATAGTTTTAAATTAATAAATATATAATAAATAAAAATTTATATATTTAATTTTTTAAAAATTTTTATTTATTTTTGATATTGTATTTTTTTGAGTACCTGTAGCTAGGCTAGATTGTCAGTTTATTAATCAATTGAAAACATAAGTACATTTTGTTCAAGCAACATGATATATACTATAACTAAACTATTATTCTAATCTAACCAACTCATTATAAGTATAAAAGTCTCTAATTTTAGCCTTGGAACAATATTTTGCGACACAATGTTTTTAGATAACAATTCTCCTAGTTTACTGTATCATTGCCAGTAAAATGTCATTGCTGTATATTTTATCAAACCACCAAAATACAGAAAACTATAAAAGATGAGTTAGAAAACAGAGGAAGAAGAATATTTAAAAATATCTAAATAGACAACAAAAAAATAAAAAAGTAAAAATTTGAAAAAAAAATATTTTTAGCTTTCTCTAAAAACCTGCTTCTCAAGACCTCTTCTTAATAAGAAATATCCAATTGAGATATTTTTTTTTCTGATTGTTTGAAGAACTTATCTATTCTTGAACTTGATTTTCTTCTATGTATTGTTTAAGGAAATTTATCATCTAATGGAAGCCTTTACTTCAAGGATACACTTGGTTCCAGCCTTCTTTAGGTAGTGATTTTTTATTTACCTGCAATAGATGAATAACTTATAGTGAACCCAGGTTCTTATGTGACCTAGTAGGGACTGGTTCATGTTGTTTTAGTATAATACCTTTTAGCAGTTATGCTTAGTTAAAGGAATTTTACTGATATACATCTTATATTATCCAAAAGATAGATTCCCCAATAATTTTTTTGCCTTATAATGATAAAAGGGTCTTGAAAAAGATAGGGATCCTCATCGATTGCAATATTCTTCAACAACTTTTGGAAAAATGTATTCTCAACTATAACCAAAGGATTGGAGCTTAGCATGAATTAGAGATCATTAAATCTTATTGCCTAACTGAAATAAGAGAAAGACCTTGGTCTTAAACTTTGTCTAATAAGAATGATAGAAGAAAAAGACTTTAACTTAAATAAATAATGACTTTTTTACTATCTGGAAACTTGTTGCTCATATCTTATTGGCCTCATGGAACTTGATCTGTAGATTAATTCAATTGAAAGAGTAAAGTAGACATGAGATACTAATTAACCTTTTTAATCATCAATGATATTATTAGAACACTGAAATGACCAATAGAAGTTTGTATACATTTAGTTACTAATAGGTTTTACTTCAATCAATCATATGCCAGATGATGTTGTGCTACCTGAAATTCAAAGTTAAATTGAAATAGGCAAAATTTCTCAGAAAACTATAAAAGTGAAAACTCTAATAGTGCAAGACAGTCAAAAAAGAAAAAATAAGTCTTTTTATTGCAGAAAACCTCTATAAACTTTTCATTTCAAAGATTAGACAAGCCTTCAAATACTTTATAGTCAGTTCTTTTTCTTTTAAAAACTTTCTTGCTATAGTTATAAAAGGTTTTACTTGATTTTTTTTGATAACTAAAGGTCAAGTTTTTAAGTAAAAAGGGTTATAAATAAAAAGAAAAGATAGAGATGACTCTTGAAGTCATACTTCTAGTTGTTTTAAGAAAATTATTAAAACTTTATTAGTAAAGAAGTATAAAAACTTCTTGTAAATAATTTTTTTGTGTATAGACAAAGGATCAATAAAAAGAGTCTAGTTCTATAATTTTAATATAGAAGTATTTTTTTTGTTTTTTGTAGAACAGAAGCTTAGCCTCATTTATTAAGTTAATAAAGTAATTTATAAATTTAATTGCAGAGATTATATATTTTCTATCATTTATGTTAATAAATATTTCTAGAACCCTACTTTTAAAGGATTCACTGGATGACTTGTTGCCTGGAAATATCAGATAAGATTAAATTTTACTACTACCTATCTAGAAAACCTAGACACCACCATTTTTGGATTTTTAATCTTTCCAAATTCCTCCCAACTAACTTGTTAGGCTTGATTTGCTAGTTCTGTGAAAGGAGAAGTATACCTTTCAAATAACTGATAGATTTGATACAGTTGTCAGTTTTGTACCTTTCATGGATTTGTTTGTATTCAACCATGTTGATTGTACCTTTTATAAAGAGAAAAATCCACTTAGAACTGGAAGTGGGAAAATCTTGTTTGTATGAAACTATAATAAAAATAATCAGTATTTTTTTAGACCTGGTTGTGTTTTATGTTATAGATAATTTTTCCATTCCATAAATCTTTTACATAGTTCTCATATAATATTGAACTATGGACTTTGTGATTATGACCTGGGAGCATTACCACTGTACTATAGATCTACAGGTCAAAGTATTTTTATTATATAGTATTTTATAAAATTATTTAATGTACTTTGTGAAACAAAAGGATAGAAGATATTATATAATAATATTCTTTTTCACTGATCCTCTGACCACATATAAAAAGTATATTTGCAAGAAGTTTTATACTTCTTTGCTAATAAAATCTTTACACTTTCATTAAAACAACTTGAAGCTTGTCTTCATATATCTCTCTTACCCTCCCTTACTTGTTTATAAACT
>CAJVPT010001374.1:0-21767 GCA_910592055.1 Acaulospora colombiana | reverse complement strand
ATGAGCTAAGATCCAGATTTGATCGATTCTGCTTGCATGATTTCTTGAGTTACTCCATGTAAATTCTTGTTGGTGTGAATTGATATGCCTGTATGAGTCGATAAAACCATGTTCTTGAAGAAAGGGAATCATTTTGTTTGTTCTGTTTGAAGTATTATTTGAGCATTTGTCCAGAAATTGATTGCTGATTTCATTGAGGTCGCTTGCAAGGATTATGGGCCAATTCTTGTTTATTGTTTTCACAATAAATTCTTTGTACTGCTGTTGTATTATGTTTCTGTGTTTGTTATTGGAGTGTGGAATATATGTCCCAATTATTCGAATGTAGGTTTTTCTTGGGAATGCTATATCCAGAGAGAGTATTCTGCCAGAATATTCTTTTTTGTTGAAAACTCTGTTAGCAAGTATTTTTGTTAGACTGATTGCTACGCCTTGGCCATAAATTGATATGCTATGAGACCACCAAGTCTTATAGAGGTGTGATTGCCAGTATTTTGCTGCTTCTGTATTGCCATCTATCTCAATTGTGATGACTATATCCCATAGGTTGTTGTGACAGTATTGGAACCATAGTTGACATTTTGTTTCATTGGATAGTCCTTGTATGTTTCTGGTGCAGATGTGCCAGGTGTTGTTAGTAGATAAATTAGTTGTTGAGTGTTGTGTGTCATGTGTGTTTGGGAAATTGATGATATTGATAATGGTTGTGTTCACAGATGAATTTGTAGTAATGTGTTGTAAATCGCTTGTGGGTGTGTTGTTAGAAGTGTTTATCAAATTAGATTCTAAAATTGTAATTGTTGGAGAAGAGAAATTGATTGTTTGTGTTTTGTGGGATAGATTTGGGGGCGAAATATGTATATTATTGAATGGGGAAGATGTAGGATCTTGTTTCTTGAATGTACGTGGAATACTTCATTCTGATATTTGATCTATACTCATTAATTATTGGTTTCTGGGAGTTTTGTTGTTGGAATCTATTTGTGTGATTTGAGAATCAATGAGTTGTTCCATTGATGCCATGACTTGCTGCATAGAGCTGTCAAGTGTGTTTATTTGATTTGTGAGTCAAGCCTGTTCAGCCCTGATGTCCATGGCTGGTCTGGTGGCCCTTTTCTTTCTTGAGGTGCTGGAGGTGATGCTAATGTTGTCATCTATTTCTTTGTTATTGTCATCTACATCAATGAAGTTGTCTGTGTCTTCTGTTGAAGTGTAGAGCTCTTGAATATCAGTTTCTATGTCATCGATGCATTGATTTAGATTGGAGAGGTCTTGCTTAATGTTGTTGATTTTGGAGTGCATGTGCTTTAGAATGTTGTAGATGTTCCTGAGTGTGGGATTTTCAATTGTTGGCATTTGTTGTTGTTGATTGTTGGATGTGTTTGATGTGGTTTCTCTTCTTTTTCCTTTGACGACATCTGCAAAGGATATTGTGCTTGATGTTTTCTTTATTTGTCTAGGCCTGTTGTTTGTTCCTGCTGGTTTGTATCTAGCGTAAAGGTGGTCAAATCTTTTGTTATTTTGTTGTTTCTGTTGAGTACATTCTTGTTGTCTGGCTTTAATGGGGCATTCTTTGGCAAAGTGTTCTGTATTGGAGCAGATGTTGCAGATTTTGGCTGTGGTGTCCACCCATGTTAGTTCAGTGGTGTCAACTATGGCATTGATATTTTTTGCACATGTAAGGAGTTATTCATTTTTGAAGCTGAGAATAGCAAATCTTTTTCAGTGTATCCCTGTGTAGTTCTGGGAATGTAGCATGTTTGTGCTTTCGTTTTGTTGATTATTTCTTTTAGGTCATGACCAGTTGTACCTGAGGGAAGGTTGATGAGTTTAAGCATGAATTTGCTTCTTTCTTCTTTGATTTGTTTGATGTTTAGAAAGGTGAATATTCTAATCAAGTCGCCTCTGAATGGGATTGCCCATCTGTTACTGATTTTGTCGAAATCTTGTTGGTTGTGAAATTCTATATTGGCTGATTGTCACATATCAATGGTTTGCATTTTGATAGATTTTATATCACCATGTTTGAAAAGAGCAGTGTGGATATCTGTCTGAGATACGTTTAAGGGAATGTCCTATGCTCTGATTGTTTTGTGTTTAGCTTCAATACTATTGTAAACTGGTGCAGGCTGCATGTGTATGATGGTATTGTTATCGATTTTGATGTTTTTGACCTTTTCAGCATCCCTTTCTACTCCAAATAGGGCTACGATGTTGTTAATATCTTGTGACTTGTTAAGTCTGATGGATGTGAATGATTCTAGGTGGAATAAAAATTTTTTGATGAGCTGTTATCGTCCTGGCCTGGGACTTCATTGGTGGGAATAAACATTTTGAACCATTTTCTGCCATATTCAGTGAACCAATCAGTGGATCCTTGATTGTCGTGTTGAGTGGAAATTGGTGTGTCGTCAGTGTTTTGAAAAGGTTTTTGTAGTGTTTGTTGGTTAATTTTAGAGTTCGATTGGACTTCCTCGAACCAGTTATCAATAAAGTCCTCTTCATCATTGAAACCTCGTGGAGTAGAAGGTGTGCTGTTATCCTTTTCATTTGTCAAGTTGGTCACTATTCTGAGTATGTTTTGGTTGAGTTTGGAAGAAGAGGGGGTGGTATTGTTTACAAAGCTTGTTGAAATATTGATAGAGGCGCTGTTGTTGTGGCTGCCTGTAGTGTTGTTGCTGTTGATGTTTTTGCTACTGTTGAAAGAGTTTGCAGTGCTACGAAGTCTTGTTTGAGCGGTGTTTTTGTGAGGAGTTTGTTGGTCATCAAGCTCCATGTTTTCAGTGTTGTTTTTTGGATTTTTGGACGAACTAGGGGTTGCTTGTGCTTGTATTTGAGTGTTTCTATTTAAAATAGTCTTGGGAGGCATATTGTGCTTTAAAACTCTATGCTTTGGGTCCGTTTTTTCACAAAAGAAGAAAATTTCCAAAAAAAGGAAATTTTCAAAAATCAGTGATGTACGGGAAAGAGTTTTTTTTTTTTTTTGGATTGTATTGGTATTTGCAGAGGTATTTATTGATTTGATGGTACTTTTTTCTTTTACTATGTCTACAAATAACGTTGTATTGTTTGTTAAGTGTTTAGGTCACCTTGAGTAGTTGAATATGCCAACAGATGTGTATCTTTTGTAAAGATGGTCAAATTTCTTGATATTTACTTGTTTTTGAGTAACTATTTGCTTTTTTCTATTTTTAATTGGGCATTTTTTGTTTGATGTTTGTTACTGAAGCAAATGTTACATGTTTGAATTTCTGGATTATTCCAGTATAATTTAGTACAGTATTGCCAAGAAATAGATTAGCATTGAGTACTTTTGCCATATATTCTTCATCTTGAAAGTCTAAAATTGTGAATTGTTTTCTTCTATAGTTAATAGAGTGTAAAATGTAACATGTTTGAGCTTTAATGTCTAAAATAAATTCTGAGAGATTACAAGCAGTAGTGTTAAGTGAGAGGTTAATTAGTTTTAAGATGAATTTGTTTCTGTCTTCTTTAATTTGGTGTGTGTTTAAAAAAGGAAAACTATGTAGTAAATCTCACTGAAAAGGAATGAACCATCATTTGCTAATCTTGTCATAGTTCTGTTAATTTTGGAATTCTATATAGACTGATTGCTATATACCAATTGTCTACATTTTTATATATTCAATTTTACCATATTTAAAGAAGGCTACTCATAGATCTGCATGTGATACATTAAATGGGATGTTCCATACTTATATAGTTTTGTTTTTTGCTTCTATACTATTGTAGACTGGTGCTTTTGCATTTGTAAGGTTGTGTTTTCTTCAATAACTAAGTTTTGTACTCTATCTGCATCTTTTTATCTTCAAATAATGCAATAACATTTTTGTTATTTTGTGTTTATGTATTCTAATAGGGATGAAGAAAATAAAATAAATGAGATGTTTTTGGAGAAATTTAACTTTGCTACTTTTATCTTTGCCAGGAATGTTTTCCATTGAAATAAACATCTTATATCTTTTCCTGCCATATTCCATTTGCCAATCTGTGGATCTAGTTTTAGTCCTAGGCATTGTTTATTAGACCTGATGTTACTGTATAGTCAATGAAGCTTGGACATCCCTCTAGGTTTTATGAGTATTTGGACTTGAACTGATTTATCGGTTTGAGTTATTGCTTGTAAAGCCTCTCTGGGTGTCTAAAAAGGTGTTAACCTGCACTGGCCTGGCTAGGAGCATTGTGAGGTTGATGTTGGGCTTCCAAGAGCTTACTGTGAATCAGTCTTTCATGTTGTTTTTCTCTTTTTAAAAGAAAAAATTTATATAGTAGAAGTTAGTAATTTTTGGTAAAACTTACCTCTTCTATACTTTGTAAAGAGTTCTTGAACTTGTTTTTGTAAGTTGTTTAGTTGTAAAGGTAGTTTCACTTTGTTTCTCTTGTTTTTTTGGATGGTTTCTCTTTTTCTCAAAAAATTATCCAAAAAGGAAATTTTCTGAAAATTTGGGGATCAGCGGAAAGAGTTTTTTTTTTAACTGTATACTTAACATTGAAAATAGTTTACACAATCACTCTTAAATAAATATAAATGCATTGCATATATTCAATAAAATAGGCATGTTAAGTGTTTTTTTTAAAAAAAAAAATATAATTAACCTATGAAATAGACAATTATTCCTACACTCTACTAACTGGTGCAACAGAATCTAAAACAGAATAAAACAGGCAATATAGCAAGGGCCAGATTACAGTCCATCCAAAACAACTTCTGATCAATACAATCCATATTAGATAAACTAAAACATCACTTAATTAATCTAGGAAAGAATTTTACATATGACATAATCTGGCTCTTGAAAAGACATGACTTTACCTTCTCATTCATCCTAAATACAGACAGCTTGACACTTATAAAAGAAGCTGATACATCAATAGAAAAATTATGAACAAAGCTTTCTATTCAAAATATTGTCAGAAATACAAAAAGCAAGACCTTATATTTATTGACCAAATATTAAACAGGAGCAAAACTAAGACCCTGAACTAGTGCCAAATTATTAGGATGGGGAAAAAAGTAGTTCCAGGCCCAATACCCAACTGGTTTAATACTATCAACAAAAAGCTAGAGATACTAATTAAAAGAAAAGAAATCTCTAACTCTTAGAATACCTTCTCAAATATATTTAAACAAGGAGTCCCTATATCTGAAACCTCAATCACTAGATCATATTGGATCTACACTACCAGGGAAGGCAATGCTGTCATTTGAAAGAAACAATTAAGAATTGATCAATACATAACACAATACAAACACTATATTCAGGAATCAGAAAGCTCTCCCCTAGAGGCATGCCCTAGATGCAACATCAACATACTAGAATATAACATCAATGAATTCAGTTTCATTATCACAAAGCAATATTCAATCACTATACCAGTCCAAAAAAGTAAATCTTGACAAAACAAACCAATATTGCAGACAGAGTATTCTGCTAGAAAAACAAAATATCTCTCAGCTCTTTGATTACCACATTCTTGGAATATACCACACAAGATAATATAAACCTGCAAGAAGCAGAAACAGAAATTACAGTCTCAACAAGATTGTAAAGAAGCTTAGGAAAATTAATAATATAATAAAAGATTCTATAGATAGTTTAAATACCTTAGAAGCAATTAAAGAGGAACTAAGCAACTATGCAATCTTCGATATCTACACTAATGGCTCCTTAACTAAAATTATAAACAAAAACTATATAGGATTGGTATGGATCATTATCATATAAGACCAGAAGATACACACTTTTCAGGGACAAATAACCAGGCTCCCCTCATCCATTAGAGCAGAAATAGCAATATTCTAATAGCTCTCAGCATCCTATCTGAACACAGTACTGCAAACTTATTTAACTACAGCCAAGCAGCAATCAATGAAATCTTGAAAACATAAAAAAAAAAAGCATTGAAAAGATCATAAAAACACAAAAAAACTACAACTTACTGTTACAAATCTTAGAATGATACAAAGAAAATAAAATAAAACTGTTACTCTTCAAGTCAAGAGTCATTCAAGGATCAAATACAACAAAACAGCTGATAAACTAGCACAGATACATCTATGGAAAGGCATGTTACCAGGAAAAAAAGAAATTGATAACAGGAATACACAATCAAAGCATTGGAATAACCTCAATAGAACAACATTCCTACTGAAGTTTCCATAAAAATGATCACAAAAAAGCTCACAAGTGTCATACTCCTGGCAAAATAGAGATTATTAAACAGAATATAATGTAATCTAAGTAACAGAATCATCAAAGAAACAGACTGGTATACAATAATAACATATTTGTAATCTATCAAAATAAGAGATTACTATACATTCTGGACGGATCAAAGTTAAAAAAATTCTGTCTTAGTATATAAAATGAGGAGCTATTGACAAAAAGCAAACTATAAACAAGAACTCCCTCACTATATCAAAACAAGGACTGCTTAATATACAAAGAACCTGAAACTAACACAAATCCCTTTATATGCCTGTAAACTAGATGAAACATCGAGACATTTCTTATCAATATAATAGTTAAATATATAGAAACTAAAGATAGGTCCCTAAAGAGGAAAGTAGGGACAAAAGTCAAATGTCCCTTACTAGTAAACATTAAAATTTTTAAATTAATAACTATAAAAAAACTACCTATATTTGTTCTCCATTATTTAAATTATTGGTTTATAATATTTCCTAACTTTTGTCCTATTAAAGAAATAAGCTATTAATTTTGTCCCTAAAAAAGGGATATAAGTGATTTACAAAATTTTATATGCTAAATATTTTAGGGACACATCATTAGTAGAAACATATGTGGATAAAATTAAAAGCTCAAAAATTATAGATCACATAAAAAATAAAATCAAACTGAGATACAAGAAATACCCAATAGCAAGCAAAAAATAAGTTTTCTTCAAATAACTAACCTGAGATATCAAAAGAATAATTCTAAACAAACTAATTATACAAAGCTGCATCTCTCTAATCCTCACAAAAATCATTAAATACCTCCATTGAAAATAAACAAAAAGATATGAGATTTTTTAAAAATGGAAAGTATAGAATAAAATCAAAAACAAAAGAAAAAGAAGTTCAAATATTAAACCAAAGAAGAAGATCCACTCTTCATGTAAAGAGAACAATTCATAAAAGACCAGTTCATTCACCTGGTCAATGAATTCTTAACACAATAGATAACAAATTCAATAGATAATTTTTATATTCTCGAAATTTATTTTAGTACTAGTCAAGTCTTGGCAGGTTAGCTTACATCAAAGGAGTGGCAACAGGTCACAAGATAAGTTCCTCTTAAAAAGAGGTTATCTCTATTGAGTTTTGTTTGGTAGTAAACTGGTAGTATATCTTAAAAAACTTTGATGTAATGATACTGCATAAATACAAATAAAACAAGACTGAGTCAGTATTTAAATATATATATATATATATATATATATAACATTCATAAAAAGCTGAAAATAATGATTAAAACACTCTTTCTGCTGATCCCTTGACCACACACAAAAAAGATGTTCGCAAGAAATTTTTTATTTCTTTGTTAATAAAGTCTTAACACTATCCTTAAAACAACTTGAAGTTTTACTTCAAGAAATACTTCTTAACCCTTTCCCTTATTTTTAAACAAAAACTTGGCTTCCTGTGACCTAGAAAAACCAAGAAACACCTTCTCTACCAATGGCAAGAAAGTTCTGCAAGGAAGAAAAACTTATGTGTAGTACTTGAAGCCTTTCATATTGAAGTATGTCTATAGAGGTTTCTAGCAATGGGAGGTGGCAGACATCAAGCCATATTTCAAGGTGTCTGCCCACTGTTGCTTCCCTTTTATAGTCACACAAAATTTTTTTTTTGGCTTTCTGTGGAATTTTGTCTACCTCATTTTGACCCTGAATTTTAGGTGACACAAACTATTGCAAAATATGATTGGTGGATATGAAACACATTAGTAGCTGAATGTAAACAAGCTTCTACTGGTCACTTCACGTGTTCCGATGATGTTATTGGTGAAAGAAAGAGTACTAATTGGTATGCATCCTCCACTCCTTCAAATGAAGTGTAACTGAAGCAAAGAAATCATGAGACCATTAGGATGGACACTAAATTCCCTAGGTGGTGAAAAGGTGGTTATTTGTTCAAGCCGAGATCTTCAACTTCTTATCATCTTGATCAGGCAAAGTATGTGAAGAAGGTTATTTCCTTATCCCGATCAGGCAATAATATCAAAAAGCAGAAGAATGTGAGCCACTACCCTTCTCTAGGATTGAGAATGCATTTCCCCAGACATTGTATAATTATATTGTAATCGACGAGGATCCCCATGCTATTTTCAACTCTCACACCATTGCAAAGCAAAAAAATTGTTGGGAAATCTGACTTTTTGGGCAATGGAAGATGCTCACCAGTAAAATTCCTTTAACTAGGCGTGGCTGCTGGAAGATATCGGTAGTTACACAATATGACTGAAAGACCACATAAGAATCTGAGGTCCACTATAAGTCGTTAGGTCTACGCAAGTGGATAAAAAATCAATACCGAAAGAAAAAAAGTGAAGAGCAAGGTGCTAGATCCAAGTAGGCGATAAGTACCTCAAATGGTTGCAAAAAAATAATCAAGATCACGAATTGATAAGTTCCTCAGACGGTCAAGAAGAAGAAGAATATCCCAGAAGGGTTGAATACTAATGAGAGGTTTTTTAGTGGAGGTCCTTTGGAGAATATGGAGCATTTTATTTTCCTTTTTCTTTTTCTCTTCATGTAGTGCGTTTGCACATTTTTAGATTTCCCTTTCCTTTTATTTTCTCTTTCCCCTTTAGTAGTTTCTCGAATTCAGTTTCTTGGAGGATGATTGGCAGTGACAACCTGCTAGCAATGATAGATAGGTTAGGAGGATTTTTACCTAAAACTTCTCTGGAGCAAAATATTGTTCCCAAGGTTGCACTTAGAGGCTTAAGCTCTTTTGAGAACTGAAAGCTATTAACGAGTGAGTCAGTATGAGATTTAGTTTAGCCATGATATAATTGCCTAATGTATCAACATCAGTTTTCTTAAAGATTAATAAACACACCTTGCTGGCCTGACTGCGGGTTATAGTAAAAAAAAAAAAAAAGTAAAAATAACATTTATAAAAAGCTTCTCTAACAAATATGTCAAGAAGGTCAACCAGAACAAAAAATCCAATAATCAATTATGCAGGTGAAAAAATCATTATAGACAGTAGCAAAGTATTCAAATGACTTTTGAAAACAAACTGGCTAGCAAGTCAACTCCCTAATCAGTACAAAAAAGAACTATATAGCAACTGAAAGAGAAAAATCTGTGAAAGAAATAAAGGAAAACCAGGCTTATATACAATACCAGAAAGACATGAAACTAGTAAGTACAAAACTAGGTAATAAAAACAACCAGGAGATAAAATTGCAGGAACCCTAGAATCAGTTGAGAAAATAATCAATTAAACTTGATTCACTTCTTTTATAATATTAAACTCAATAGCAACAATAAAAAATGAAGAGAAGGAGAGATTTAAAAATAGCAATAATATTATTAATTACAACTTTAACTATCACAACAATACAAACCAAATATCATAGACAATAAGACAAAAAGGTTCTCAAGAAGAACATAATATGCTTCATCCAAGTAAGATGTTTATTGATCTAGAAAAAATGCCTAATACCTTAATTTAAGACAAAATCAATTATATCTGTAACAATTTGAGATACTTGAAAATCCTAAAACATATATATATAGAGTCACTTATTGGCAAATCAAAAATTGTAGCTATTTTTGATAACTATTATAAGGTCTTTACTATATACAAAATAGAAATCACTAGCAATAAAAAGTCAAATTTAGAATAGCACCTCAAATCAGCATCCTTGAAAACAAAGTTCAATCCATCAGGTCTGAGATATTACTAACTATTATACAAAAAAGTAGTTAACTAGCTTGTTTGAAGACAAGACAATAATCGAATATATTGTACCACAATCAGAAAGCACTGTTCAATCTGAAAAAATATAGTTTAATCAAAAGAAATATTTAAAAAATATGGTTAGATATGATTTCTTTATATAGACAACTTCTATATATATGTATATTTGACAGTCAAAATCCACATAATAAAGAAAAAAAAACCTAATATAGTACAATACTTGCCAACTTACAATGAGGACTGCTGCAAGAGAATTACAAGTAATCATTGATCATATATATGTACAAGCTTGCAATCACTCTCTTAACTATCTCAATTGAAATAAATGTTTTACTATATTGTATAACAAGAATACTTAAGACTTAGATAAAGTAAGAAACATCATATCCCAACTGGAAGTTATAGAATTAGTCTGGGTAACAAAAACAATAAACCTCTGTTTTAGTTGTGATGCCCAAGAGCATATCTTGGCACCTATACTATAGAAAAAAAGGAGTTAGCATAGAAAGACAGAACCAACAGCTAGATCAGACATACTTTTATCTCTATATCAAAGAGAACTCTTATTAATAAGATAGGATAATCAATCTAATATAGAGAATATAACAAATACAAGAATAACCTATACTAGTATTACAAGAATCTTATTATAAATTTATTCAAATAGAGTTAATTTTAAAAACTCTAAGACAGTTGTAAGCAAATATGAATACAATTAAGTATCAGGTTTATATTCTAGACAAAAAGATAATAGCAATAAAAGCAGGTCCCATCATTAAAGAAAAAAGACCAGTCATTACTATATTTTTCTCAAGTAACAGTCTACTCACAAAGATGTTAAGCTTTATAATCCTATCACTGAAAGGGATAGATATCAGATAACAATAAAAGATACTAAACAGAAGAATTAATCAAATGAAGTCTATAATAGATTCCACTATAAAAGAAATAATGGACTGATGGAATTATCTATAGACATATTAAAAACAATAGAACTTTTTTTTTTTTTTTTAACTGGTGAAGTCTTGCCATTGAGTTTTTATTTATTCATTAATACAGGCTTATATATGCAAATTTAATTACGAGTCTATATATTTACGAAAGAAAAAAACACTATGACTCCGTATTCTATTACTAGAAACCCTGTAACTTGCTGCAGTCCACCTTGATGGGTGCTAGTATATCAAGACTCCACTAGCATTAATATTGATTGAAAAGAAAAAGAAAGGGAAGTAACTGTTGTTAAGGGTGTTCTCTGTTATGATATTTATAAGTTCTATGTATAGTTGCCCAAACCTGTTCTTAAGGTATTTGTTCAGATTTATTTGGACTCGTTCAGCCTTTGGATCTGACTCAAAGGATTTAATGGCTTGTGTAGTTGGTTAGTCTGGACTCTGTGGTATTATTTGATGGTTGGCTATATTTCGTTTGGCCTGTCCCTTTATATGCTTGAGTTTTTCCCTATGTTTTGGCTTTTTTCTCAAATGATTGTAATATTACATCTCCATTTCCATGCTTCTCGCTTGGTTTGCTAGAAATTGTGTGTTGCTTTTCTAATTGCATCTAGTGCTCTAATTCTGTCTTTGGTTATAGATTCTGCTACTTGAATCATGCCATGTATTATGACTCCTCTAACAAAGTCCTTCTATTCAACTTGGTGCCATGCTTGGATATTTTTATTGTACTCTTGTTTTATTGATGTTCTTTTCCATTTGTTTTGAATCAGTTCTGTCTGTTTACCTTCAGCTCTTACTGCACTTTCCTCTGTTAGGGCCTGTAGGTAATCTTCCTGAAGTTTTGTTTGTGTTGTGCCACATTGGAAGATATAATGGTTTGTTTCTCTGTGCTGTTTACAATTTTACACTTGTCATTCAAATATATACTGTATCAGGACATCTTTCGTTTAGTTTGTTCATGATAGGTAGTTCTCCCATCCATGTTTTGATTCTGAAGAAGCGGTCTATGTGATCTTTCATATTGGTTGTTGTTGTTATAATTTTGGTTGTCATTAGAAGCTCGAATGTTAAGGGCCAGTGGATTTCCCTGGATTTCTTTTGATTCAGCCAGTTTGTGTTCCTATGCAGTGTTCACTATTTACTTGCTCATTTGTTCTTGAGGATCTATCTTGTTAAGGGCTTAATTGTGATATCATATTGTTTTTGATTCTATCTAGTTAGAATGTTTGTTGTTGTTGCCATCAATGTTATAATTGTTATAGTGTACTTGGGTTTATCTGTGATACTTGTAGCTGCCAACCGGTCTGCCTTCTCATTGCCTGGAATGCCTGAGTGACTTTTTTAACTTTTATTCAGTTAACTATCAGTCTTTTGATTTGGATGAGATCTATAATAGTGCTACTAAGAATTTGGTTTGACTTGTTTGTTTTCCTTGTGTATCTCTTCCTAATTGTGGATGCTCTTAGCATGTTGATCACTACCTGGCTGTCTATGAGGATGATGATGGTTTTGTTGGGACTGATAGTGCTTATTGTTGTTAGTATGACTATTAGTTCCACTCTTGTGGATGAGGGAATGTCATATGTTTCTGCCTGGAATTCTGCTACTTGTTTTCCGTCTTCCGTGGTTATGATCCAACCTAAACCATTCTACTTCTTTCTGAATGTCTAGTGAAGAAGCCATCTGTATATAGCCTTAGATTGTTTAGTTCACTGATCTCTGATATGATGACTGTAAGCTGATCTATAAGGTTTTGATGTATGACTAGTCTATTGTGTATTAAGTGTATTGTTTCTGAGAGTGGATCTATGTGGATCTGTGGTATCCTCCCTGGAATTGTTAGTGCCATTTCCCTTTCTTGCAGTGCTTTTTTGATTCCTTGGAGAGTGAAGTGTAACCTATTCCATGTGACCTATTATCCTGTTGTTGAATCTTGGTAGGGATCATTTGGTTTGGAGCTATTATCTACAGTTATGTTGACAGTTCTTGCCCTGATCAGTTTTGCTATATATTGGCCTTGTTCTTTATATTGGTTCTTTAGTTGCTGGTTGTTTCTTCAGTATCCTTTACATTTGAAAAGGGTAATGTTGATAGAAGTGATGTCATATGGTTGGCTATTATCTTGTTTAAGTCTGCCATTCTCTTTTTCCTATATATTGCAATCTCTCCATCTGATTCTGTAGCTATCCATTTGATGGTTGTCAGTGGCTGAGATGAAAGCACTAGGGTGTTATTATGGAAGTTGTTGTTTGTGTTGCTGGGAGAGGAATCTGATATATTTGTGTATGAGTTTATATTTGGATCTATGCATATAATTTGTTGTAGGTCTTGAAACTATCTTGGAGTTCTTTCCTGTCTGTCTTTGTGTGTTCTGAGTTGCTGCTATGTGAGGGGTTTTGATAGATCATTATTAATAAGCAATTTCTTAAAAAGGATGCATCTTTTCTTTAATGCTAGTTTGTTTTGATTATATCATTTTTCTGATACCATGTCTTTGATCGCTGTCTTCTCTTCCTAAAGGGTAATACATAGGGTTGTGTATTCTGTTGTCTTGAATGTGATACCCTGTACCTTAAACATGTTGAGGATATCGTTTATGAGGTTTTGTCATTTTTTTATCCAAAAGATGTATTTGTCTTCTATGATAGATGTATTTGACCAATACTGGTTTTGAAGTTGTTATAGTCTGATCCATACTGTTTTGCTACATGTGTCGAAGCCATTGATTCTTTTGGATCAGTTGTTTCCATATAGCAGGACCTGTCTGTCCCACAGGTTGAAAAGTCTGTATTCAAAGTCTGTATAAATGATGTTGTTGGGGGCTGTCCTTGACAAATTGATTTTGTGCTTAAAGGTTTTGACTATCTTGCTGTTTAGTCGGTCACATTGTTCTGAAAAGGTCATATTATTGAGAAGATACTCAACTGCTGGAAATAAGACCTGGTTTATTATGTAGCATGCCTGCTTGTCTGTGATTTTCTTCCATTTGATGAGATTGACTGTGTTGTCAATTTTTCTTGGATGAGTTGTGTCTGATGCTGTTTTTTTCCATCTTCTAATATTCAAACTCCTAGTATACATGCTTTCTCATTTTTTCTCAAGGGCATAACAATTGTTCCAGCCAGTGTGACTTCTTGTTTTTGGTCTGCCTTGCTTGCATTGATGCATATCAGTGAAGATTTATTTCCATTAGCTTGTATGTCATTGATGTGAAGAAACTCTAATCTATGTTAAGGATACTTTGCATTTTAGATCTGTTTGGGGCATACCAGGTTGTATTGTCTATATATGCTGTTGCCAAGACCATTTGTGATCTGGTATATTGGGGTGTCCTAAGGTTGTTGTCTGTTGCGAGGTTGGCACTTTATGTCACTTCTATTTTATATCCCATTTTTTGTCTTCAATTCTTATATTAAGGGATTATAGAAGATTCGCTACAGCAATGGGAATATGGTATCTCCTTGGTTGATCCCATCCTGAACCTTATATTCCTCTGTATATCCATGCACTATAATAATTCTGTCATATCTGTCTGTTAAGGTGTTCTCTATTATGCTTATTATTTCTTTGCAGAGCTTGATACACTTGAGTGTCAGTATCATCATGTCTTTGTTTATCAAATCATATGCTTTGCTTATATCTTGGCTGAAAATCCATATCACCTTTTTTGCTTCTCTAGCTTCTTCTGAGAGATTGTTCATTATGTTTTTTGGCTGTTGTGTACTACTGCCTAGAAGTCCTACCCAGTTGCTTTTTGATATTATATGGTATTGGTTCAGTGTCCCTGCTATCCTGTTGTTAATAATGGACATTAAGACTTTCTTGTTGTTTTCAGGAGGGTGATCAATCACATAATATTAATATATTCCATCCAGTCTTTAAGTTTTGGAATGGAATAGATTTCTCCTTGTTTCCATTCCTTGAGGAATTTCCCTATTTCTAGGATCTAATTATAGATTGACTCTAAAAGTTGAGTTCCCTTGAGGCCCAGGTTTTTCAATAGATATATGATATTTTGGTAGATCCTGATACACTATGCCTGTTTTTGGCCTAGATTGCTTCTCTAACTTCTTGAGTCTCAATCTTGTTTGTGCACTGGCTATACCAGTCTGGATTAATATGTTCAATTGGTGCATATCTACTAATTCAGTTTGAATAGCATTGCAGGTTTGCAGTTTCCCGGTGCTATATCTATTTCTCGAAATGGTTCCTGACTTTGATTTTGATTTTGTTTGGATCTGTGACAATTATGATCTTGTTTGCCATAGTATTTTCTACTAATCTGCTTGTATCTATCCTCTTGTGTGGCCTATTCAGTATGCTGTCTATCATCTTCTTTGGTTGTTCTTGTAAGAGTTTGAAGCACTTTTCAATTATGTCATTGATTATTTTATTTTTCCCTTCTGATCTCTTGTTGGACTATCCTGTTTTCTGTTTTCCAAAGCTCCTGTAGTTCCTTCAGCCATTGGTACTGTTGAACTCTTCTACTGGGGTTGTAGTATTGGTTGGATGGTGGATTATCAATTCTTCCTTCCTTTTTGTTAATGGTGTCTACCATTCCTGCTATCTTTTTTTGCATTTCGCTGTCTGGTGATTTGTTGTTCAGATATCTTTTATATGTTCTATACGTTTTTCCTATATGAAGTGGGAGTTTCATCATGTCCTTGTACCTGGACTCATGAATTGTCTTAATGTTTCTACTCTTTCTTCATTTTTTAGATGTTTCTTACTAGCCTGCAGGAGTATGTTTGTGAATTGTTTCTATTGTTCTTCTAGGTGAAGGTAGCTGTGTAATAGGATTTTTTAAGCCTTTTTCTTCATGGCTTTCTTGAAGTTATTCCATTGTTTGTTGAATTAGTTTTCATAATCTATTTGTTTTGTATTATTATTTTTCCTGTTTGCCACCTTGTTTCAGTATTTGTGTGATATGCTTGCTATCATTGTAACCATTTTGTAATCAGTGGCTATAGTTGTGGTTAGTGTTATATGTGTCACTTTTTTGATGTGTTGAGACAATGATCTTAATACCCATATGTAGTTCAGTGTACTACCATAACCACTTTTGCTCCTGTTGTATATAAAGCTTCTTGTATATGGATTTAAGTATTTATATGTGTCTGTGAAGTCTAAGGTTATAAGAATATTGACTAGTTCTCTGTTGTGGGAGCCTGGCTTCTTTTTGTTGATGGTTTTGTCTAGCTCACTGTTTACTATCTTATTGAAATCCCCTAGTATCATTATGAAGAAGTTTTTATTAGTTACCTCCTGGATAATTTGTTCCAACCACTTGGTTAAGCTATGTTTGTCTTTTGTTTTTGTATTATTAATAGAACTGTAGATCACTATTATTCTTTATCTGATTTTGGTCTTGAAAGCCATGTGTATGTATATACCCCTGTCTTGCCAAGTTCCTAATTTATAAATATGCATCACCATTCTTTTTTGATGATGATTCCAACTCTTGTACCGGTTTTGTACCTTGTTTCTCTTGTTGTCTAGACTGTATATTCATCTGTTTTCTTTGTCCATCTGTGATGATGTGATAACCATATTTCTGTGATTCCTATTATATCATATTGTTCTTTATTCACATTGTTTTTTTCATTTATTCCCCTGACATTTATTGTACCAATCTTCCAATTGTTGACTTTTTTGTTATCCATATATGTTGTGTTTGTTGGAATAGTTTGTTCCATTTGATGTTTTAGTATTAAGTTAGGTATATTATTGCCTATTTTATCTATCTTCCTTGGAAATGTTCCAAGTGTTTATTTTGTTATATTATTGTGATTTGTTATATTCTGCTGGACTGGCTGGTTGTGATAGTTTGAATAGGTTAATTGTTTCCTCCATAGTGGAGCTCATCTTATTGAGTTGTTTTTGGTATGCTTTCTATGATGCTCTGATATCTTGTATGCTTATGTTTGAGGTTGTTTCTGAAATGAATTTGTCTGTTGTTAGTGTCTCCTCTAATTCTTCCATGAGTTCATTGATGCTTTCAGGATATCTATTGGCATATTCCTGTTCTAAGGCATCTACCCTTTCATCTAGATCCTTGAGAGAGGCTTTTATTTCTTGGATTTCTCCTTGTAAGGAAAGAAGTAGTTCATATAGGTCTCTTTCTATCGGTCAGTTGCTTGTGTTGCTTCTGTATTTAATGATATTTGTATAGTGTTGTGGACTATTCTGGCAAGTCCGTCGCTAATCCGTAGCACCTCATATAATCCAGACTTCTCAAGAATATTCACAAATGACACAAAGAAGAGAATGCCTCCTATAAAGAACACTTAGGAAATGCAGAGGTGTGGTGATTGACTTGGCCGAAGGTAAGTGTCTCTTTATTGTGTTCTGTTTCTTTGATATATCACTAACTCTTATCTCTATTCTCAATGAGGGCTGATTTTCTAACACATTCAGCTATCCTTTTTTTCAGCATATATTGGTAAGCTATTTATACTTTTTTATCTAATAATGGCTATCTACTTTATAATTGGCTATACTAATTCTAAGCTTTGCTAAACTTTCTATACTTTTCAAATATACACAGTTCCCTTATTAGTACCTGAACCTTATCTATAGTTCTTTACCTTGTGACACTCAATTTTTCATGTCAGACTTTTGGATTTTTAGATTCTAGACCATTACACATAAATTGCATCACTCACATGACCTATAACAATAGCTTTTAGGGTTGTTATTGTACTTAACTTCTTTGTATCTATAGTTTGATGGGATGCCGAGTCTATTTCCTACTAGAATCCTTGGATTGTTGGAGTGGTTAGTGAATTGTTTTGATGATGGCACTTCTGATCTTTCTGGGCACAGAGGAAGATTGTATTTTGATGAGCTGCAGATAGTGCACAGTCTAATTTCACAATTGACCCATTGTATTTGTGCCTCTCCAATCATGGGTGCAGTTATCTTTGCTACAAAAAGGTCTTCCTGTGTCTCGTATGTAAAAATTGAAAGTCTCTTGACCTGATTGTTGTTGTCGCGAGGGATATAATATGATTTTGCTTTCATGCTGGTAATAATTATGTCCAAATCAGATACTGCGGTGTTGGAGGTAGCTGGATGAAAGCTGCGCTGAAGCATTCATTTTCTTGTTTGATTTTATATGTCCTGTAAAAGGGAAATATCCTGCAAGAGTGATATCCACATTAAATTGCCCATTCCCAGCTGATTTCTATATAGTCTAATATGTTTGTAAATGTGATATTGACTGATTGGAAGGGGCCTGCTTTTTGAAAAGTGATATAGTCAATACTAATTTGGTTGTCAAAGAACTCTGCTAAATCTGTCTTGGTAAAATGTTATGGAATGTCCCATACTCTGATAATTTGGACTTGCTTTCGTGTGATCCTGGGTGGGTGATCCTTCTGAATTTGACTATTTCATCGTCTGTGATGTTGATCTCACTTACCTTGTGAAGATATTCCTGATCATCAAAAATGGTTGTGATCTTGGGATAACTGGTTGGATATTCAAAGTACACATGTTTCAGGAAGTGCAGCCCCACCATTTTTTATTTGATGAAATTGATTTTTTTCACCTGTGACTACCCTGAAACTAGGTCTGGATTGATAAGGACCTTCTCAGATCTCTTGGCTTGTGAGTATATCATGTTTCTAGTTGGTTCTTGCTCATTCCCTTGACTTCCTTTTCATAACTGAAGGCTGTCTGTTCCATAATATTTAGGTAAAAGTTCTGAGCTTGTTGCCTAGGAGAATTTGGATTGCTGATAATGGTAGTGGTAATAAGGTTCAATGGTCTTATTTGCTTCATTTCTTTTGCCAGTTCTCTTGTTTGGGTTGGAGCCTTAGTTTCTATCTCATAGTTCACTTCGATTGTTACTACCTTCTCAGTTTCCATTTCACAGTTCACTTTGATTATTACTACCTTTTCCTTTTCTTTCTCTGCTGCTCTTCCTAGTGTTTTCTTCTGGATCACAGATCTCATACTAAGCAGGGTATATCTGAGCTGTGCTATTGGGGTTGTTACTTTGGGTTTTATAATTCTTCCATAATTTCTTGACAGTCTATTCTCATTGTAATCTAATGTTGTTTGCTTGTTGACACTTCTAGTTTCTCATGAGGTGGCCATATTTTTCTCATTGTGGTGACTTAGTAGCAGGGGACGAGTTGGTTTTTATATAATTGCCTAATAAGAAAATTTTTTCATTTTGGAATTTTTCAGGAAAGAGGTTTTTTTTTTTGATCAAAAATAACAGAACTAATTCTCCAGTTTCTTCAAAATAACTATAATTATCAACCATATAGAAAATAACACTTGTAACAAGTAGAAATAAAATAAAGTAAGCCAAATAATAAATAAACTAGTAGAATATGGGAACAATAAATGTTATAAAAATTAACAATAAAGATAATAAAACCATTTTTTAGTTTCAATAGCAGTATGTTTTGAGTTGTTATCCTGTTAAAAAACAATAACATCTTTGTTTAATCCATACTACTCGATTGTTTCTAATAAATCTTCAGTTAATATTTGTGATATAAATCTCTATCTATTGTTTTGTAGATTCGTACAATATTACTAACTTCAAAAAAAAAATCACTATACTGTCACACTATCACCTCCAAACTATTTTGTATGAATTATATATCGCTTATTAAATGGTTTGTTTGATCATTTTCAACAGTATTGATATCCATCAGATTCAAATATCTTGAATTTAGATTCATCTGATCAAATTATACAACTCCAGTTTTTAATTTCCCAATCTTTATATTTTTTTGCAAATTGGTAACGAATTTTATGCCATTTTTTGCTTAAACTTGGTTTTTTTTTCTTAACTCGAGAAGTATGTCCATTTCTTCTTAATATATGTTTTATAGTGTCTATATTTACTACAATATTTTTATAAATTTTTAAATTTTTTTTGGATCTCTGCAACAGTTGAACATTCACCAGATGCAAGTAAATAGATAATACTACATTTATCTCATGTTGTAAATATTCATGAATATCCAGATTTTGGTAAAGTTTTTTACAAATTCAGTTGCTTCAACTTTCTGGCCTTTTCAAATGACTGATGATTGTGTGATATTTTGTTTTTTCACAATAACACAGGTAGGATAGCCTTTTTTGATAAGACTATAAATTCAAGAACATTTTTCATCAGAAATATGAACCATGTTTATGTAACAAGGTAAGAACTTAAAAAAAAGTAATGTGCAAAAAAATATCTGTAACCTTCATTAGCAGAATTTTTTGTTTACAAAAAATTTTTTTAGGGTAACTTAAAAAGCAATCTTTTATTATGTAAATGATCACATGATTTGCATCGCAAGTTTTGAAAACAAATAAACAAAAAAAACTAAAATTAGTGTAAATCACGTAATTTAAAGATTATTACTAATATATATACCTTTATACTTTCAAATTATTTATTTTTTTTTTCGTTTGTTATTTTTAGATTAAATAATATCTCAATTTCTTTTTTTTTTGCCCAAGTGAGGCAAAACATTTGATTGCCACTGTATTAAACTCCAGCATTTCAAAGTATAACTTCAAAAGGAAAATGGAAAGTTAGCCAAGAGTAACACATCACATGGCCCTACCATCCCCAAGACATTCAAAAAGGATTTCTTGACATAACAGTATACTTAAACAATCTCAAAGCTACTTACTTTACCACTTTTATTGACAGATGGATCATAAAATATATAACAATATAAATGCCCACAAAATAGTAGCTAAAGCTATTGCTCACAGAAGACAAAATATCACAATTAAAAAAGAACCCAAATTAGACAAGAATAATTTGATAACAACAAGAGAGCAATGATAAATAGTATTATAGAAAGACCCAGAAAGCATATACACTTAGATAGGCTAATTATACAACAAAAAGATGTACAATTGTCACAAATCCAGAAGAAATCAAACAAAGAACAAAAGAACATTTATATAACTGAGCCATACCCATAAATACTCAGAATCTTGAGACCTACCCTTATTGGCAAAGGGAGCACAGACCAAAGCCTAATATTAAACAATATATATACTGAATCCCCACTAAGAAGATTTCCATGCAAGAGTTGAAGACAACATTTAAACAATGCAGCTCAAAGTCTACCTCAGGAGCAAACCAAATCCCCTACACAATCTACAAGCACATGAAAACAAGAACTAAAGAGGAATTATAACAAATTTTCAATACCATTATTAGGCAACAAAACACTTCAAAAGAATGGAGTAGAGAACACATATATCTTATACCAAAGCCAAAGACTAGGTAAATGATCTCAACATCACCAGACCAATTATACTGCTGGATATAGAAAGAAAAATTTTTATCAAAATCATTATAGACAGACTAGTCAAATACTTGACTAAAGGTGATGTATTGTCAGAATTAAACTAGGCAGCTATATCAAGAAACAGTGCTTAAGATCTAATCCATATACTCAGTAATATAATAGAATATGTAAAAGAATACAAACAACAGGTATGGATTCTTAGTAATGATATGTCCAAAGTATATGATTTAGTCAATCTAATATGCTAGAACTAGCACTTTAAAGAATCAAGATATCAAATCAAATAATTGAATCCTTCTTAATATTTTCCAGTATAGAGAGAACAAAGTCCTGACCTGTTATGGCTAAAAATGGGTCCCTAACGGGGGAGACAGGGACATAAGTCAAATGTCACTTACTAGAAAATATTAAAATTTTAAATTAATAACTATAAAAAAACTATTCACAATTGTTCTTCATTATCTAAATTATTGGTTTATAGCCTTTCTTGACTTTTGTCCCTATTAAAGTGAAGAGCTATGAATTTTGTCCCTCAAAAAAGGACATAAGTGATCTGCAAAATTTTAT
>CAJVPT010001373.1:0-21784 GCA_910592055.1 Acaulospora colombiana | reverse complement strand
GTTTTGGAAAGATATACAAAGCTTTTTCGAAAAGCATTAGAAAGATAGTAGCTATTAAAGAAATAGAAATTTTTAATAAAGATACGGCTAAAGCATTTCTTAACGAGGTATTTTATTTAATGAATGCGTAGTAATTTAATGCAAAAGAAGTAACAAACGCATATTATCATTTACGTAGCTTAAACTTCATCAAGACGTCGACTTTGATAATAACATTATAAGATTTTATGGGATTTCTAAAAAAAGTATGGAGCATATAAAATAATCTATTCTTTAAGTGCATAACATATAAGAACCGAACTTAATCAATGTTTTTATTAATAGATTCGCAAGAATCCGAGTACTTTATAATAATTGAATACGCTGACGGAGGAACCTTGAGTGAATATCTCAATAAGAACTTTGAACAATTAAGCTGGAATGATAAATTACGCATGGCAAAACAAATTACGAACGCCATCACATATTTACACGAACGAAACATCATTCATAGGGATTTGGTAATTTAATTATTATGTTCATACTGTGTAGCATACATAGTATAGCATGTTATTATAATCTTTGCATTTTGTTGTTAGCATTCAGGAAATATTCTCATCTGTGAAGGAAACATAAAACTCGCAGATTTTGGATTGTCCAAGGAGCTTCGAGATGCATCGAATACTCGGTCCGAGAATCAACTTAATGGAGTTGTACCATATATCGACCCACAATGTTTTAAAAAAACCAATAAAGGCTATCCAAAAAAAACCAAAAAATCAGATATTTATAGCTTGGGCGTTTTGCTTTGGGAGATAACAAGCGGACATCCACCTTTCCACTCCGAGGATTATGGATTCGAGCTAGCTATTCAAATCTTATCGGGTCGTAGAGAAGCTAAAGTAGAAGGAACGCCCTTGGAATATGTCAATATTTATGAAGGTTTGTTCATATATATTACATGAATATGATTAATAACGTTTAGATAATTAATTATTTTAACTTCATTAGCTTGTTGGGGCGAAAATCCAGATAAGCGACCAGATGTTACCGAGGTCAGGGAATTGATTAACTCTTTGGATACGACAACCGTACAAGATACACCCGTGGTAGAACTCTCTAAAGAATTGCAACATATTAAGCTTAGCGAAGGAGAAAATAGCAGTACAGAGATGAATTATATAATAAACAGCGATCTGGTTAGAGAATTTGAAAATCAGAATTCGGAAGCGTTATTGAACGATCTATACCAGTTTATTATTGAAAAGATAAATAAGGGACTTATATTCTTTAACGGCTCAGAATTGACGAAATACATCAATGAATTTATTGAAAATAATCAGACGACAACGTCTCATATTTTTAGCTTATTAAATAGTTGCCAGGAATATTCGAAGAATAACTTAATCACTGGATTGTTCTATGAAAATGCAATCGGAACCACTCAAGATTACGACAAGGTGTTTCTGTGTTATCGGAAATCAGCAGAACGTGGAAATACTTATGGACAGAATTGGCTTGGAGAATGTTACTATTATGTAAAAGGAACTACAAAAGATGAAAAGAAAGCATTTGAGTGGTATCTCAAATCAGCTGAAGGTGGAAATACGTTGGGACAATATAATCTTGGATGGTGTTACGAATATGGAATTGGAACCGCAAAAGATGAAAAGAAAGCATTAGAGTGGTATCTCAAATCAGCGGAAGGTGGAGATACCGATGGACAAAAAGAGGTTGCACGGCGTTACAAAAATGGAATCGGAACTACGAAAGATGAAGCGAAAGCGGATTACTGGTTTAAAAGGTCCGGGCAATAGCATTATTAGATAATATTTTCGAAATTAATATATTCTCGCGCATTTATATTATTATTATTATCAAATTTATGCTTTTTATTTCATTAAATACTGCATATTTAATTGGTTTATTTATACGTGTATTGACCGTTAAAATCTAAACGTACTCGCATGCTTTTTATTTGTTTATTTTCACAATAAAATAAAATGAAATAAATTTTAATAAAATCAAAAATAAAAAATCGAAAAAAAAAAATAAATGAAAAAAATAAAAATAAAAAAAAAATTAAATTAAAAAAATAAATAAAAAAATAAAAAAAAACGAAAGAAAGAAAAAAAAAAATAAAAAGAACAAAAAAAAATAAAAAAAAAATAAAAAAAATAATAATAATAGTAAGAATTTCATGCGCAAAGCTTCATCTATATTCCCTTTTATCATATGTTTATGTCGCCTGTCCCCTCTATTTCTCGCACCCTCCTTTTTCCTCTTCTCGACCTTTTTTTTTTTTCAAAAAAGATCATAGTATATACAGATTGCCCCCGTTATAACCAACTTGTATTATTACTAGTATAAATGTAAAATTTATACATAGTAGATTTTACCGCACAATTTATTTATAGAGGAATGAGTATTTGTTCGGAGGGATTTTTGCGAGAATATGCGACTTTCTGTGACCTTTCGAATTAAAGGAAAGATTCGCAGAGTAGATTTTGGTGTGAAGATAAGGATGAAGCTTCGCAAATAAATAATGACTGACCAAAACCTTTTCTTATATTACCGTAAAATTTGCGTAGGGCCCAGTTACGAAAATCAATTATAATACAAGAGTTAAAGTCCAGAAAAACTTATTTTCGAAAGAGGTGCCATTTATATAGAAAATTCTGGTGAATTAAGCGCGTCCGGATTACGCGTAAACATGATGGAAATAATTGGACGTATTGTCGTATTACGTAATTGTTTGTCGTTAAACACGCGCTTACGTAATTTTTTTTAGGCAACAATATATAGGATGACGGCACGCGTTTCGATTACTAGAATTGAAAACACTAACATAATACCTGATCACTTAATGTACGATTATTATTATTATTATTATTTTAATATACAGTATTTACCCGCCTGTACATATTGTCACGGAGCAATCGGCGAGTTTGGTCTGTATACTCGCGTATTAACGCGCTTCAATCATAACTGATCCAATAAATGTATAGATTTAGGTGTGTTTAAAACGATACTTTATTTATTCTTAAACGTCAAAACCTATCTTTGCAAACTTGGAGTGCTTATATAATAAACCCATTATTCCTACTTTAATTATTGTGGTATTTTTTGATATTTATCTATTAATCGGCGTTATCAATACATTTCTATCGAGAATCCGGATTTGACTAATGTAGGACTTGGGATTAATCATGAATTTTGTAAATTTATTTCTTTCGGCATACTCTATTCGATCCTAATATCCTTCGTTTAATTGCCTTATAGATTATGGCTCACTTAATGGTAAGTATTTGTATTCTCGTAATGATCTTTTTATTCTGCACAGCCTTGTAACATTTATGCTGTGTTCTTTTCTCCTCTCCACTAATCACTAATTTGTTAATGACGTTTTCTCACATCTACATTCTATTGTTAATTACATGTCCATAGGATATGGCTGTTACTGAAGTAAGTACTCACTGTTAATCGTTTTTATATATTTTCTAACCCTCTGATCTTCCTAGCCTTCATATTATTACGTATTACTTCTAGATCCCAAAGTCTAATTCGTTTTGTTCATCAAAATGTGTAGATCTTTATGTCAGTTCCGGGTTGTTTTGGAATTATGTTACCTAAGTAAGCGACATTAACGATTTATGATTCTTGTTGGGTCATACAGATAATTTTTCTTTTCTGATGTCTATTCTCTCTTCCGGTGGGTTCTTATTTAACTGTATCAGCTTGGAATAATACTCTTAATAGGTCTACTATTATTACTGCAATGATTTTATTTGATTTCAGATTCGTTTAATCTTTTGAGATAAGGTTAAACATATTGCATTATCCTTTATCACTAAATATTTGCCTTCTGTTTATCAATTTTTTTTTGGTATAGGTTCTTTAAGGCTATTATATTCCTCGATAATAATTTCCTCGTCATAATATATATATATATTTATTTATTCTGTTATTAAATTTTCTTCTATATACTTCTCCGAAATCTCATTAGGGTAATCAATTGTTGTTTTTTTAATTTATGCAGGTTGAGACACACCTCTTCGTCTTGATATTATTCAGCTAGGTCATTCGTAGTGTATTTCTGGACTGGCATCCTAGTTTCTTTAATAAGTATTGTCGGAGGTCACGTGGGTAACGCTATTTACGCGTAACGGTCTAGAACCTAAAAACATAAAGGTCTGGCATGAAATATTGAGTGTTGCAGGGTAAGAAACTATGAACTAAGGCTCAGGTACTGATAAGGGAATTGTGTGTGTAAGAAAGAATATGGAAAGTTTAGCAAAGCTTAGAGTTATAATAGCCTATTGTAAAGTAGATAGCCTATTATTAACTAGAAAAGCATAAATAGCTTGCCAATGTAAGTTGAGAAGGCAGTGCCGAATGTGGAAAAAGACAGCTCTCATTGAGAAAAGAGACAATAGTTAGTATTATACAAAAGAAACAGAATGTGAATAAAAAGATATTTACACTTGGCCAAGTCAATCACTATGTCTTTGCCTTTCTTAAGTATTCTTTATAGGTGTTCTCTTATTTTAGTATAGTTGTGAGTTATTGTTGATTGTTTGGGATATGCAAGGTGCTATGGATTAGTAATAGACTTGCTAGTTTAACTCACAACAGTATATGGATGACCCTTTGTATATAAGTCATTTGACTTGATGTATATGCTAAGGTTATTTCTATTATAAACACATTTATTTTTTATAAATTCATCCAAAAATACTAGTTTCCCTTTGATTACAATAACATTTATTTCTTTTTTTGTATGCAAATATATTTTGATAAGAATGGCCATATCCATTTTATTGTAATTGCTGTATTATTTATTAGATAGCATTTGTTCTATTTGATAATCTCATTATTAGGCATTTCTTTTGTATTTTAGTTTAAATTCTATCATTTATTATTTTCATATATTGTAGCAGACAGATTGGTAAGTTTGTCACTAATGATTAAAGACTTGCATAACCTGCAAATAAAAAGGTCCCATCCTTCTATTACATAAATAAAAAATATAAAGATAGAGATATAAAAAGATTTGGATGAGTCTTAAGATAGTCTTCTTAAAACTACTCATAATCTCACTATTGTAAACTCTATTAAAAGATTTGTCTCAAGATTTATTATTTTATTAAATCATTACATTTATATTTTTTATATATAGGACTATTAAATAATTACTATGACTATTATAGTATTATATTATATATAAATTACTTTATAATTAATTAATTTTTTATTATTTCAACTAACATTATTTAATCTTTTTGTCATGAATAGATTATTTATATATTCTTTTATTATGTAAAGTATATGGTAATAGTTAGTAATTAATTGTTTACATAAGTTTTGATTATGTTACAATCATTAATTATGTAACTATGGTGAAAATTTTGAACTTGATCAGACTTCTTTAATCTTTAACAATATAAAGGAATATAAAAATTCTTTATTTCTCCCTTACTTAAAAATTTTAGAATAGTAAACAATTAGCAAGTTTAGTTAATATTATATTAAGAGTTATATAATATAAGTGATATATATAACATGATTAAAACAGTAATCCAGGAGTTAAATATAAGATATAGAGTGTATAAATACTAATTTGTATTGTATAAACCTGGAAACTTATATATATTAGATTAATACATTATATATAATTGATATAAAACCTATATTAAAAGAAGAAAACTATAGAAGAATACTAATTTAGATCACTTATTAAAAAGATATATACAATATATATAAAGTATGTACATAAATAATAAAAAGAAATAATTGGTCAAATATATGCCCAATCCTTATATTTTTCTATTCAATTAATATTTATAAATCATTTTTTAAACATTGAAATATACAATTACTTTTAAAAGTTTGAGTTTACTTACTATGTTTTTATTATAAATTTCAACTTTAACAATATTTGAATTATTAATAATAAGTTAAAATTATAAAATTTATATATATTATATTTAAATACTTATTTTATTTTTTATATTTTTTTAAAAAAAAATTATTAATACATTCTAAAGCTTTATTATTGCTAAATACCTTTACTTTTTTATTAATTATTATATGATTTACAATAATAGCCAATCAAAATTCTCCAAAGTAAAAATTTTATAAAAAAGAAATTTTTTAACAATAATAAAACTTTAAAAATTACATATCAAAAATTTTTGAAAAAAATATAATAAATAAAACTAGTATTAAGATATAATATATATGAATTTTATAATTTTTGGTTATATAATTAAGGATTTAAAAATTGTCAAAGTTGAAATTTATAATAAAAACATAGTAAGTGGATTCAAACTTTTGGAAGCAACTGTATAACTAGGATCAACTCTTTTTGCTGATCCTTTGACCACACACAAAAAAGATATTTGCAAAAAATTTTGTTATTTCTTGCTAATAAAGTCTTATCACTTACCTTAAACCAATTTGAAATAACACTTCAAGAGTCATTTCTACTTCTCCTTTTCTCTTGTAAACATTTTCTTCAAACAAAAACCCGACTTTCAGTAATCAAAATCATGAATATATCCTTCTTATCTATGGCAAAAAAGTTATAAAGGAAAGAAAAACTAAAGTCTGCTATCTATTTACCTAGAAAAACAACACAGAGCTTTGTTGATGATAAGAGACTTATCTTCCATCCACTCTCTTGTTATATCTTTGATCTACAAATACTCTTTCTCATTTTTTTCTGAAAAATTTTGCCTACCTCAGTTTGACCCTGAATTTTGAGTAGCACAAAGTTTCTCAAGCAGTAATTGACTAATAGAAAAATATATCAGTAAAAGAATATAAACAAGCTCTCACTAGTTATATTTATGTATCTCATCAAATATTGTTTTTTAATATGTTATTGGATATAAAGAAAGATGGTAATCTTCAAGAAAACTATCTATTGCCACTTAGGAAAATAAGAAAAATAAGATGCTCAAGAAGATATAGAATGAAGGCAAAGCCTTGAAAGTATACCACCTACTTATATAAGCCTGAAACATTGAAAAATTAGAAGATCTCTTGGAATCATTAATACCAATCAAAAATGAAATCACCAGTAGGAGTTGCCAATATAAGATGGTATAGTGGATCAATTTCTTCGTGATGGTAGTACTTCAATAGCAACATTTATCAAGACAAGTGAAGGCACATGTCAGAAAGACCAAGATTTCTTTTTTAAAGAGATTATCATAATGGATAAGTAAGGACAGATTCACTAAATGATAAAGGCCCATACCTTATATTCCTTTTTCCTCTTCAACCCCAGTTCTAGATCTTCTCGAAAATTCCCTTTGACTTGTCTGATTATTTGAAGAAATATCAAAAAGAAAACCCAATATAAGTAGGGTAAGACAAGACATAGGATCGAAACTGGAAAATATTAGAACTATAATATAGAAGTTCTGAAAGCAACCGAGGAACAGACATTGTGCTCTTGACTGATGAAGTCCTTGAAGAGTATCCAGCTGATAGTAAAGAAATAGTAGTAATAGTATAGTTTTAAGTATTGATTCTATAATGGATTATAATTTTTCCTCTTTTGTCAAGTCCTTTCAAGATATGAGCAGAACCCTCTCCCCTATTGATTCTTATATAGCTATTATTCCAATTATTTCTTCTAGTAGTAGATAATTATTCAAAAAGATTAATATATAAATACATATCCTCCTTTCTTTTTGGAATTAAGATAGACAAACTAGATTCAATACACACACCAACCCCCTTTAAAAATTTTTTATTGCCCTAATAATCACTTCATTGGATCTTCGTTTGGAGATGACTCGACCATGAGATGGTTTTTTAAGCTATTATTAGTTTATTAGCTTATTATTGTTTTCTCCTGATCAGTTGTACCTATATAGTAAAACTTCACTAATAAACTTGACTAAAACTAGCATTAAAAAAAAAAGTATATATAACTAGTCTGATAGAGAATTGTTTTAAAATATACAGTATATATATATATATATAGTATATGTTTCTTTATTATATAATCAATGAAACTTAAATATTTTTTTAAGTTTTATAAGTATTTAGACTTAAACTAATTTATTAATTTAGATTATTGCTTATAAATATATTGACTTGATTAAAAAATTTGTGAAATTAATATTAGATTTTTAAGAGTTTACTATAAGTTGGTTTTTTTTTTATATTTTTCTTTTTGAAATAAAAATTTATATAATAAAAATTAATAAAATTTTATGAATATTTATCTCTTTCTATATTTTAATTATATATTTTTATATTTAATTCTTGTAAACTATTAATTATAAAAGTGATTTTTCTTTTGTTTTTTTTTTATCAATATATCTTTTTCTTAAAAAATTGTCAAAAAAGAAAATTTTTTAAAAAAATAAAAATAAACTAAAAGAGTTTTTTATTATTTAAATTTGGTTTTATTTATATATTTTCATAATTAAAGAGTTATATTTATTTTTTAATATTTATATTAAAATAAAGTTTTATATTTCTGCTTTAAAAAAAACTTTTTTAAGTAATTTATTCAAGAAAAAAAAACAATATTTATAAGAAAAGAACTATATTTTTTCAATATTAATATAAAACAATATATTATACTTTAGACTATTGAATAATTAAAAATAAAAATAAATATTACTATTTTTAATTTCTTTTTTTTATAAAAAAAGAAAATGTTAATTAAAACTAATTTATAATTAGAAAAGAGAAAACAATATCAATTTCATAAAGCTTAATCATCTTAATAAGAATTTATATTGTCAAAAATTCAGGACTAAACAAAATTTTTTAGAAAACTGTAAAAGTAAAAATTCTAAAAAGGATTAAAACAATTAAAAAGAGAAAAAATAAATTTTTTATTATATAAAATTTCTTTAAATATTTTAATACAAAGATTAAAAAAATCTTTAAGTATTTTATAATCAGTTTTTCTTTCTTTAAAACTTTTTTGCCATTGATATCAAAGATATTACTTGATATTTTTTTATTATTGCAAGTTAGTAAATAATAAAAAAAAAATAAAAAAAATCCTTAAAGTTATATTTCAAGTTATTTTAAGGATAGTATTAAGACTTTATTAGCAAAAAAATATAAAACTGCTTGTAAATATTTTTTTATATATGATCAAAGGATTGATAGAAAAAGTTTTAGTAAGATATTTAAAAATAATTTTTTATTATTATATAATATTAAACAAATTATTTATTAAATATTTAATTATATATATATTTATTAATTTTTCTAAATTATTTATTAAATTACAATATACTGTATAATTGCTATTTTATTTTATTATATTAAATATTACAGTTATTAACAAAAATCAAATTATTTATTAATTTAAAGTTATTATTTATTAGTTTATCATTAAGTAATATTTTCATGAATAATATTAAACTCCTTTTATTAATTCTCTAATTACATACAAAAAAAATGTTCACAATAAGTTTTATACTTTTTTGTTAATAAAGTCTTTATACTTTCATTGAAATAACTTGAAGCTAATTTTTACTTATTTCTCCTACTCTTCTTTACTTATTTATAAACTCTTTTGAATAAAAACTTGAGCCTCTAGTGGTCTGAAAAGACTCAAGTATGTACTTTCTCTATTAAGAGCAAAAAAATTCTAGGAAGTAAAAGAACTGTCAAGTGAAATATAATCTTATAGAGCTGAAAGTGACAAAAAATAGAGATTTTATTAATATAGAAAGATTTATTATTTACTTTTTTACATACTATCTTATATTCTCTTAAAGTGTCTACTGTTTTTTATAGTTTTCTTGAGGATTTTGTTTATCTCAGTTTGATCCCAAATTTCTGGTAATACAATATCACCTAACATCTGATTGGTTAATATGAAACATATTAATAACTGAATGTAAATAAGTTCCTACTGATTATCTCATATATTTCAATAATGTTATTGGTAATTAAAAAAATTAATTGATATTCATATTCACATCATTTCTTCAATAGGGTTAACCTACAGATCAAGTTTCATAAGACCAATAAGATATAAGCAACAAGTCTTTAGGTGATAAAAAAGTTACTATTTGTTCAAGCTGAGATTTTTCTTTTCTATTATTCTAGTTAGGCAAAGTTTAAGACTAAGGCATTCCTTTTATCCCAGTCAAGTAATAAGATCAAATGGTCTTTAGTCCATACTAAGCTTTAAACCTTTGATTATAGTTGAGAATGTATTTTTCTAAAAGTTGTTAAAGAATATTGCAATTAACAAGAATTTCTATCACTTTCAAGACCCTCCCGCCATTACAAGACAAAAGGATTATTGAGAAATTTGATTTTTTTGAGTAATAGAAAATATATATCAGTAAAATTTTTTTAACTAGGCATAACTGCTGGAAGATAATATATTAAAACAACATAATTCAATTCCTAATAGGTCATATAAAAACCTGGGATCCATTATAAGTTACCTTTCTACCATAAATAGATAAAAAATCACTGTCCAAAAAAGGTTGGAACCAAGTGTATTCTGGAAGTAAAGGCTCCTACTAGATAATAAATCTTCTCAGATGGTATATGAGAAGGAAATCATGATCAAGAATGAATAAGTTCCTTAGATGATTAGAAAAAGAAAGAATATTTCAATCAGGTGTTTTTTATTAAAAAAAGATCTTGAGAAGCAAGTTTTTAAAGGAAACTAGAAATCTTTTTTTTTTTCAATTTTTACCTTTTCATTTTCTTATTGTCTATTTAAACATTTATAGATATCACCTTTTCCTTTTTTTAATCTATCTTTTTATAGTTTTCTATTCTAGCAGCTTGGTTAGATATACAGTGGTGACAACCTGTTAGTAATAACAAAGATTTTTTATTAAAAATAAATGATATGAAAGTGTTCTTCTTGCATCATTCATACATTATCCCTATAGTACTTGTGCATTATTCCTATAATACTAATTTCAAATGAAATTTTTGTACTATAATAATTTATACTGTTTATATAGTTTTTTAGATCTTATTTCCAACATATAGGCTATAAATCAAAAATCAAAGTTCCAAAAATTGTGATTTAATATTTAATTAAAAAAATTTTTTTAATAAATAATTTATATTTATATATATATATATATATTTTTACCCTCTGTCAGGCTAATAGTTTATATTTATATATACATTATCTTAATTTATATTATATTTAACTAATTTTAGTTCCATAAAACATTAATACAGTTCATGGCAATTTTGATAATTTCACATTTTACATTTTTTCTTATGATCCAGAAATTTCATTTAAATGTAATGCTGCATAAGTAACATACAAGTGCCATAAGGATGATGCATGAGTGACACCTCCATATCATTTATTTTTGATAAAAAATCTCTGCTGCTAGCAATAATGCAGTGAACTAGGAAGGTTTTCATCTAAAAATACTGTGGAACGAAATATTGTTCCCAAGGCCAAACTTAGAGGCTCTTATGCTTACAATGAGTTAGTTAGATTAGAATAATAGTTTAGCTGTAGTATGTATCATGCTGCTGAATGAAAATATACCTATGTTTTCAATTGATTAATAAACTAACAATCTAGCCTGGCTACGGATACTCAAAAAATACTGTATATTGTTCACGGATATTAGTTAGGCCCTTTAAGTAGCGATCTTCATGTGATCGGAAACTCTAGTCCAGGAAGTACGTGACAATTTTCCCTGCCACTTCTTGTATCACGTCAAATATGGTCAAAATTCCAGGGTAAAAAAAAAAATCTACGTACATTACGCTGAAATGAAATTATTGAGTCCTCTATCTAAAGACTACTCTTCACTTCTCGATCATGACAAGAAGCTTTACGATGTTATTATTCAAGTTGGTAACGAAGAACCACAAACATTTTTTCAGGCCCATTCGGTGGTCTTATGGGCTCGTTCCCAATACTTCCGCGAGAGACTGACAAACGCCGACAAAGATAGTTTTAGAAATATAATTCCCATCAGTGTTTCAAATATTTCTGCAGAATTGTTTGAGACGTTGCTCAGGTGCGGCGAACTCTAGCTCTCCAATAGTTCTCTGACACGCATTTTTAATCGAATTTTTCATATTTATCAGATACATTTATGCTGGTACCATTGATCTCGACAAATATTCCCTAGAAGATATAATCCTTCTAATGGTGGAGGCAGAACATTTAGTCTTATTGGAATTTGTAGAATACGCTCATGAATATTTGAATAACCACCAGGAACTTGTAATTAATAATTATTTTTTTCTCAATAAATTTATCTCCAGATACTCCAGGAAATTTCTTAAGCTAGTTGAATTGTGCAATAAAATCTTAATTCAAAATCCTATCCAAATCATTAATTCAACGCAATTTCTTAAAATTAGCCAAAGAGAACTTTCACAGTTTTTTGAAATTTTTTCAAACACAGCGTCGCATCCGACGCCAGATAAAGTTCTTCTGAATGACATCGATTTTTCGACAGACGAAGCTACATTATTAGACATCTATTTATCAGACACCGCTGCACAAAAAATCAACGCTATTCCAAATATCCTTTTATGGAACAGATTAGTAGAGTGGGGAGCCATCCAGTTAAATCTTAATCCCAAGATCCTTAAATTTAGCGAAGACGACTATTATTTCATCAAGCAGTTGATCGAACCTTTCATAGCATTTATTGATTTTAAGAAAATTAGTTCGGCGGATTTCATGAAGAGGGTTGCACCGATTAGGAAAATTCTGGATGATAAATTTTATGTGGAACTTCTGGAAACTTATACTCTTAGCGAACAGAAGCCGGAAAAAGGATACCATTCCTATGAAGAAAATGGGCAATCGCAATCGCTTTTCGGTGAAAATACCTCACGAGCGTCCACAAGCCAACCTGTTTTCAGAGAGAATGTTTCACAAGCATCCACAAACCAGCAGAAATTTAGGAGTGACGCTTCACAAGCTTCCACGAATTTACCTTTAGTACAATCAAACTTCAAATTTAGAAAACACTCTAATGCATCTTCAGATTATGCTAACTCTTCTGCAAATGGTTCATTGTCGAACCATTCTCATCGTTCTTATGAGAAACGTGAAGATTTTCAAGCTTTCGAGGAATTCATGCGACCATTGCCAAAACCGAAGCAAGATAATGAAGTCACACGACCATTTCCAAGAAATCAGCCTTCCAGATTTTCGCGAAAACAAAAGAATCATTCTTGAACTTACTACACGCCGTCGGACGAATCTTGGTAATGAAAATACGAATGCCGGTTATTTCCACAACTAGTATGAAGTTTCTCATTGTGGAAATGATAAAAATAGTAAGTAATCTTGAATTTGAAACGAGAGAGTCCTATGAGTCACCACAGAGTAGCGTTCTTAATTATCGAGAGTAGGGATTGATATGGGTCCAATAAATAAAATTTATGTAACTTATTGATCTCAAGGAACAAGTAAATTTTAGATGTGTTTTCTGTGCAAAAAAATCCTTCTTATTGAATAAAATTTTTTAAATGGTAAATTTTTTTTGCCGAAAAGTTCATGGAAAGCTGCTTGGCAATAGTGTATTTAATGTACTGACACACTTGGATCAATCATGCGTGACGCAACCTTAAGGCGACTTGGAGCCCGTGCTCATTCTTGACGAAGAAGGGGTTGATTCATGAATCCAATAATCTCCAAATAAGAGTATTCTCTCAAAATGTTTTGTCGACATTTCTAGGCAGCAATGAATTATACGAATGCAGCGCCTAAACGAACGTTGTTACAGTTACTAAAATTACGCCTCGCATCAGGCATATCGTGGGGTTTCTCAATAGGGTCAAAATCGTAAGTCTGCTTGAAAATGGTACGCCATTGTGCTGTGCTAGAATAATGAGAATGATTATAAAGATTAGATTAAAATGAAGCGAGAATAATGTGAGAGGTAAAGTGTACAAATATATCTACTGTACACGTATGTGGAAGCGCATACATATTCGAGAATATTAAAGGTTATATTTGCTTTTTGCTTTACATTTGTCTAGATATTCGCTTTTATTTCGAGTCTATTTATTGATTCCACCATTCCTTAGCTTAAAAACTACAACTGTTTGTAATATAGGTAATTTAAGCATCTCGCATAAGCATTTATCAATAGCATCAGGAACACTGTCTCAAGGTGGTTTTCGCTATTCACAGGGTTATCTTTTAATTGACTATAAATTATGACCAAAGAAATCCTTGATATATGCATGCAAATGTCATGCATTGATCGAAGCATATACATACGTACATGCATGATTCCCATCTCCACATAAAATTGAATCTTCTCATCGCGAAACCTCAACCAATACTTAAGGTAGGCGATTCGATTTTCGCGAACAGATCTACCACTTACATTTGACATATGAAAACAAAAAACTTTTAATTTCATCGTCCTTATATTTTCATTCGTTTTTGTATCTGTGTTCGCCTGTGCCTTATCGTACGAAATAGTGTGATATTGTTATGTGTTCAATCAATAATACGGTATGCTGCAAAGTACGTATGTAGGCGAAACCCGGAACCGCCCAAAATGTGTGTTCCCTAACATGCACGCAAGTGTTGCAGTTTATATAGTGCATGATTCTCTTGGAGGAAACTATTTTTCCATCTTTTTGTGTTTGTGAATTTTTTTCGTCCTCTTCAAATTCTTTTTTATTATTACCCTTTCCCGAAATTCTTCAAATATTTATTTGAAAAGGATTTAATTTAGACTCGCATTTTGGTTAATTTATTCGCAATATGTCGTCCGCAAAATATTTACAAGAATTGTCAAGTGACTTACTTGGGCTATTGGAAAAATCAGAGGATTACAATGTTGTAATACGCGCTGGTGGTATGTCAAATTATAAAGAATTCAAGGCCCATTCCATACTCTTGCGTGCTCGTTCCGGCTATTTTAGATCCGCGTTGATCAGTGAGTCGACGCGAAAATATGAAGATCCTATTGTGTTCAAAAAACCAAACATACCTTCGGAAATCTTCGAGGTCATATTAAGGTACGCGACTTCTATCGCCGTTTTAATCATATTTATTAGTGAATGTAGAAATCAAATTTTGTTGTATATCCGTGGATACACACGAAGTTTACAACGTTGTTTTGTTTTGGTTTGGTTTGTTTTTTTTTGTTACACTGCATTAATGATAATTTATGCAATCTTAATCTTATTTTCCTTGAACCAAAACATTGACACGACGTGTAGGTACATGTATAGTGGCATCGTTGAATTGGAAAAACTTGATGGTGCCGACTTATTACGATTGATGCTTGCGAGCGAAGAACTTCAGCTTCCAAGCCTAATCATATACGCTCAGGATCACTTGATCAGACATCAACAAGAATGGATAAAGCAAACCCTGGTGCCAATCCTCCACATTGTGTGTCACCACGGAGCATTCGAAAAACTTCGTGACTACACATTGAAATTCGTGTGCTCTCATCCACAAGACATATTTGAATCCAAGGATTTTGCAAGCTTGGAAGAATCCATATTACTCTATCTCCTGAAGCGCGACGACTTGCTCTGGGATGAAATAAAGATCTGGGAGCATGTGATAAGATGGGGAATTGCTAACACCATGCAAATAAAGTTACACGAAGATGTGAAGAGATGGTCCAATCAGGATTTTGAAGCTTTAGAATTCACGCTCCGTCGATGCATCCCGTTGATTCGCTTCGTCAACATTACTTCCGGTGACTTTTTTCACAAAGTGAGAAATCCTTACCGAAAATTATTGCCCGTCGAACTGGAGGAACAAATACTTCAATATCATTTGGATCCCGATAGCAGGATGCATAATGTGCTTCTGCCCAGGAACATCACTTCGGAACCTATTGAATCAACTATAATTGACAGTCGTCATGCAACATTGATATCAAACTGGATTGATAGAATGGATGGAAAATTAGACTTTCAAAGGAAGAACCCCTACAAGTTTAAGCTGTTGATAAGAGGGAGCAGAGATGGATTCTCGGCTGAAGCGTTCCATAGTAGGTGCGATTATACAGTTCGGACGTTGGTCGTGGTGAAAGTCAGAGGAATAAATGAAGTTTTGGGTGGATATAATCCAATTCAATGGAATTGTTCGGAGGACATGGCTCGTGGGGGTCACGGAAACGAGATAAAGGGTCGATCTTTTAACAAATTTGGATGCACTCAAGACAGTTTCATATTTTCTTTTAACGATTCACGTAACCCCACAACAGCACGACTCTCCCGAATTGATGAGCACCTTACGGACGAGGCCATCTATTTCTCCAATAGCTTCGGTCCATGTTTTGGCCAAAGTGATTTACACATGGTAGACAGTTGTTGGAATTGTAAAAAGGTTTCCTATAAAAATGAGATATTACAAGAACATTCAAATTTTGTGGCTGAAGAATATGAAGTGTTCCAAATTTTGGGAAATGATAATTCTAAAGAACGAAAGACAAGAGCCATGGTGGAGGAACGATCACTGTTTATTCACTCATTTGATGGATACATTAGTTGAATCCCGATAAGGATTTAGGTTACACGGATAATTTGAAATTAGCATTAAATTTAAAAAACTCCATTTGCATTTGGTATTTTAATACAACAAAAATAAATGACTTGTTGTTATAAAGATGTCTCTATGTGAAAGCAAAAAGAACAAGATGATACCTTTTCAAAAGATAAAATAGAATAAAAATAAAGTTGATACGCAATTGGGAAACTTAATTGGAATTTACACAGTATACGATTATAATTTTTTAAAATTGAATTAAAACTATTCGATGATAACATTTCTGATAGATAGCTTTAGAATTTTTTGCATCAAGTGTTACGAATAAAGATTATTATAATTTTCAATAACTATTTTTTGGCTTATTTAATGAAAGTTGTTTTACTGTATATGCATAAGAATACACAAAAATCCAAAAAGCATAATAACACCACCACACGTTATCATTGTGTTCGCTTTCCAAATTTTTAACTTTATTTGTGTTTGCGGATTCAGAGAAATGTGCTACATAAATTCAAACATTCTCGTTGACCCTTAATTCGTTACATAGTTTACGACACCATTTGAGAAAGCCGAAAAGATCGCTGGCGTTTTCGTAGACATCATCTGGGATTAACATCAGAATCGATGATCCCGCTTGGTAGGAATAATACAAGGAGTGGTTCACCGATAAGATGGCAATCGAAATGGAGCAGATTAGGATCACAACCAAGAAAAAAAGTAAAACTAGAATAGATCGTAATAAAGAAATGGCCATCAAGTTGGGAAAGTAAATCGGAAATAACATGATATTGATGATAATATCAACATTGCCATTTGAATTTCTCGTGCTTTTCGAATATAAGTTAATAAAGTGTGTAATTGTTATAGGAAAAATCAATAAAATGCTATATAGAGTGCAAGGTATAAGAAGAAGCAAAATACATAATGGAAACACAAAGAATGGATAACACACTCTCCAGTAGTTCAAAGAAATCTTGTTTCCTTCAAATCTTTTATCGTCTTCTATAAGATTTGCGGATTTTTGAAAATGAAAATTCACGACCATTTTGTGAAATTCAAATGTATCAACGAACGGCCTGAATAACGGGAGATCGTCAAGAATTCCATATCCGAGATTTTCACAACGGCAACATTGGTAGGGCAAACAAATGAGCGATATCAACGGAGAAGTGGAATAATAAGGTAGTTCTTGCCGAGAAAAGTATGTCATCACGGGAAGGAATAGTGTGAGGAATAAACTATAACTTGCATAAATCAAGACCGCCGCAATCAAATATAACACAATGATCACAGGCGAGAAGACGATCAAAAGATGTTTTACATTATTGTAAAATCTTTTTGTTGTTATTACGTAAACATAATAGTTAGGTACCAAACCAAAAATAGTAATTATGATGTTGGGGAAAAGACAGAGGAACAAAATAGGAATAAAGTAAATTGCAAACTCAACCGGAATAAGGAATAAGTTTACGATAATTTTAAAGAACATCGTGAGCATTTTTGAGCGGTATCATTTTGGAATCAATGTTGTTGGCAAGAAATATTTTACGTGAAAATAATTGTTTGGATTAAATGAGGCTAAGAAAATAATTCAGAGCCTTTCATCGCGTTTGTTTTGTTTATCGTCCGGCTGGCTTGCTACTGGTGGCAATTCAATAGTCAGATTATGGTTGAGGCTAAACACATTGTAGTGGTAGCCACAGATTTTTGAACATAAGTAATCGAAGTAAGGTTGGATATTGGCCATCTAAATAAAGTCAAAGGTACTAATCCTTGCTTTAACTCTTACCCGCGACCCTTAGACATTCCACGGATCGGGCGATAAATGCGAAATAAAAATAGTTAATTGTACGCTATGTTTTTGGAGGCAGTTATATTCACTATTACTATATAGCTAAGACAGCTGGTTCGGCTGTTTTAGATTGTTAACATCATCTAGGGGCTTTAAAATTTTTTTATAATAGAACATTACAAGAGACTCAATTTAATTCACTCATTTTTTATTATATGAGAATATCAATGTTAACATAGAATAAAAAACTTTGATTCTTTTAGATATGTTTTAGCTATTGTATCAATAAATTATGAAATAAAAATAGTTTTAAAATATAAAAGCATATCAAAATTTAAGTTAAAAAAATCTTGATTGAAAAATAATTTAACTATATTTTTAGAAATAATAACTTTTAATTTTATATCAATAAAAGTTTTTATATTATCTTTTAAACAATTAACTCTTTTTACTGATCCTCTGATCACACACAAAAAAGATGTTTACAGAAAGTTTTTTTTATTTTTTTTTGCTAATAAAGTCTTGAAACTTTCATTAAAATAACTTGAAATATGACTTCAAGAGTTATTTCTACCTTTTCTCTCTTGTTTATAAACCACTTCACTTAAAAACTTAACTTCTGATAATCAAAAAAAATCAAGTAACACCTTTAATACTAATAACAAAAAAAAATCCCCAATTGCAAAGTATCTAATATTTTTCAATCTTTGAAACAAAAGGTTATAGAAGTTCTGTTGCAATAAAAAGGCTTGTTTTTTTTTCTTTCTAATTTCTTAATTTTCTTAGAGCTTTCATTTTCACATTTTTTAAAGAGAATTTATCTACTTAAGTTTGATTTTAAATTTTGAATAATATAAATATTTATCAAAAGTAATTGGCTAATATAAAATATGTTAGTTTATGAAATTTAAACAAGCTTCTATTGATCAATTCACATATTTCAATGATATCAGTAATAATTGAAAAGAAAGTTTTAGAAATTATTTTTTTTCAAAAGTTACATATCTTTAAAAAAATATTCAAGATATTAAAAAGTAAATAATAAATAATATAAATTGCAAAATCACATCTTTCTTAAGTTCTTCAGATAATAAAAAGACTTTTTTGACTAAAAAATAAAATTTTTAAGTTTTTTTTTAGTTGTTTCAATTCAATACTTGCTTAAATAATAAATTTGATTAGATTAACTTATCCAATATTATAGGTAATAATAAAGAAAATCTCTTTTAAGTTTTAAGTAAAAACAAAAAGAATATTATAATTAGACAAACTCTTTTTAAAAAGGATTGTTCAGTTGATAGACTTTTTTGAAAAAACTTAAATTATATTCCTTTCTTTTCTTTTATTAACTTAGTAATTCATGATTTTTGAGCAATCTATAATAACAAACTATGATAATAAACCTAAAAAGTAAAAATTTATATCAATTCTTTAGAGATATATTTGACTTAAAATACTTTAATACAATAACAAGTTAATTATTATGTAAAAAATCTAAATATTATAAATAATTATATAAATTTCTCAATAAGAATTAATTTATATAATATAATTACAAATTTAAAAAAAATCTTTTAAATAATTTAAAAAAATACTTAAATTTTTTCTTTTAAAAATAATTTTTTTTGTTTAAAAATTTTGATTTTTAATAATTTAAATAAATTAAAAAATAAGAAATTTACTATCTTATTATTTTATTTTATTTAAAAAAACTTTTGCAATTATAATATTAATATTAATAAAAAAATATATTATATTTTAAAACTAATAATAAAAAATATCTTTAACTATTAAGAAAATAAAAACAAAATCTATAGATTAGTTTATTAATATTATTATAATAATATTTGAAAATTGAAAAATAATTTAAACTCTTTATAGTAGATATAAAAATTAATTTCTTTTTAATATAATCAGTTTTCAATAAAATAATAAAAATTATAATCTTTTATAAAAGTTATTAAAAAAAATAGATTTAATAACTTATAATCTATAAATCAAAATAATTTTATTAAATCTTGATACATAAAAAATATATTAAAGAATTAATTCAAATATTTTAAATAATAAGTTAAAAAAGATCAAATTTCTAAATAGTATTATATTAACTTTTATATGAACTTACTAATAACTATACTTTTTTATTCAAATATAATTATTTGATTTTTTGAGATATTATCAATACAAGTTTATCCATCCCCTTAGTTAAATAAATAGAAAAGTTTAAAAAAAATTTTTTTCTTAATAACTTAATAATTTTATTAATTAATAAACTTTTATAAGTCTTTAAGTAATAATTTTATCTATTATCAAATCTACCAAAATAGAAATATAAATAAAAAACTAAAAAATAGATTTAATTAAACAAGTTATTCAATCAAAAAAATATAAAAAAAAATATATAGATATATTAAAATATAATAAAATTAAAATAAGTAAATAATTTATTTTTTATATTAATAGTTTTTTCAAAAAATAAATAAGAAATAATAAATTAAAAATAAGCTTTAAATAGATTTTAATCAATAATAATAATATAAGTAAATAATTTTTGATAGAAGTTTTATTATTATTATTATTTTTTTTTTTGAAATGGCAACTCAGTTTTGTTTTATTAAACTTTCAAGTCAGGGCAAAATTGCAAATATAAAAAATAATAACTAATAAAACATTCCTAGAGTTGTTTACAAGTAGTTAAGATCTTATGCTACTACTACCACTTTGATTCCATAAGCTGGTTACTCTTCGAGGGCTTCGTCGGTTGAGAATATATTGCCTGTTCCTTAACTACTTTCAGTATCTCTATGTTGTAAAAATCTAACCACTCCAATCCACAAGATGGCTTGTTGTCAGAGAGAATAACTTGGATCAATCTAATTCACGTACTGGAAAAGAAGATTCATCAATACTTCTAAATTCTCTCTAATTCACATGTTCAAGCAAGACATGATATCCCAAAGAAAAAATTTTAAAAGAGGTGGTTGTGTTCGAATAATATGTCAATATACAATGAGAGAATAGGAGTATCAAAATCCTTCAAAAAGATACTGTCCCAGGTGTTGTTATGTTTGTTGAAGAGGAGGAGGAAGGAGAGGTCTTTGTTGGCTATTTGATGAATTCTATTCTAACAGTTCTCTTTTCAAGATAATACTAATTTAGGAGTTTTGCTTGTCCTGTATCCACTCGCACTCACAGATGTGACTTATGGTAGACCCCAGGTTCTTATGGAGCTAAGGAAATGCATTCAGACACGTGATATGATCAATGGGAGCTTGTTTACTTCTTTTACTAATATGATCTTTATCTGTCCAATTACGGTATGAGAAACTTTGTGCTACTCAAAATTCAGGGTCAAATTGAGGTAGGCAAAATTCCCCAGAAAAAATCAAGAACGAGTATTATAAGAAGTAATCAGTTGATGAGAGAGTGGAAAAGTTGTCTCTTATCAGTAACAACCTTCTGTATTGTTTCTCTACAGTGTGAGATGATGGCACATTAGTTCTTCTTCCTTTCAGAACTTTCTTGCCCTTGGT
>CAJVPT010001372.1:0-21786 GCA_910592055.1 Acaulospora colombiana | reverse complement strand
TATTAAGACTTTATTAGCAAAGAAGTATAAAAACTTCTTGCGAACATCTTTTTTGTGTGTGGTCAGAGGATCAGCAATTTTTTATGGTTTGTATTTGAACTATTGAAAGATTATTATGATATTCTTGTAATTTGTTTTGATATTATTGGAATTAATTATATAATAATTTAAGGCCTTACTTGTTAGATTGGGAAAAAGCTATACTTGATCTATTCTGAAGATACTCATGTTGATAAAGTATATATAGAAGAGTTCTTTGACAATGATTTTACTGACATCTATCATATTAGTTATTATTCTGTAGATTTTTTATTTGTGATTATTTGTTGAGACATTGATTAATAAGAATTTTAAGAAATATATATTAAGTCTTCTACTATAATAAATTTATAATTTCTATAGAATAGAGTAGTTCTTTTAGAGATGAATAAGTAATATTTAATAAGAGATAAAGTGAGTAAGATAAAAAGCTACTATGATAATATTTATTTTGATTTTAAACTTGAAATGTATTGTGTACCAGAATTTATTGAGAGCAAATGTCTCAATAATATGATTTGAAAGAGTTTTGTAAAGAATTATACAAGTACTATTACTAGAAGTTCTTTGGGTATACTTAATATAATTATATTATTGTTACCTTTTTTGAAAAGTGGTTTTGAAAAGATGTGTTTAATCTTAATACAGATTTTGATTTGTCTTTTGTTGATTAAAGAATTTAACAGGCAATGTAGTTTTCCTAAATTATTTAATTCTTGGACATTAAGAGTTGAAATTGATAATAGGTTTTTGATGTTATTATTTTTTGATGGGGAGTTTGATATATAATATTTGTTTAAGTTAAAGGTTTTATTTAAAACCCATTATGACAAAGGAAGGACTTAAATTAGGTGTAATATCTATAATTAATAAAGTGGAGAGAAAAGAATCACATTAAAATCAGATAGCTCTGATACTTTCACAAAGTTCTTCAGAAGTTTTTGGAAATAGAAGTATTGTTTTATGATGTTTAATGTCTTGTTGAAGAACTTATCCTCTTTTAATAAAAAGGTAATGTCTGCTCCCTCTTTCTTCAAGATTTTATTTGAGATTGAAAGATCTGGATTAATTAGAAGAATTGATAGGATCCATTCTTTAGGAATTGGGCCTAGATATTTGTTCTTAATTTTCTTAATATTGTTACTGAATAAGGAATTTTTTCTGTTGAAATCTTTCTTTAAGAGGCCTAATTCCTTTTCAATGACTTCAAAATCATTAAAAAGGATTAGTCAGTTAATTTATTTAAGAGATGGGTTAGGTCTAAAAGATAGTTTAAATAAATAGAGAAGGGATAACTGCTGAATAAGAATTTCAATCAGAGATTGGTATTTGATGGGTAACTCAATACCAGTGGAATGATAGAAGGGGTTGTTTTTGAATTAAATAATCTTTTGAAGCAATTTAAAGGCAAAATTATTGTTCCAAAGAGTTTTTAAGACTTGTTTAATATGATAGATATTATTAGGTATAGGGAATAGAGAAGCTAAATTTTGAAGAAGTTGTTAATATATATTAGAAAGATTGATTTTTGGAGGGGAGGTTGAAATAATTGTTAGAAAGTTTGTTAAGTATGTGAAACTTTTTTCATAGTTGATTGATTATTTGTTTGAGGATATGTAATTGTTTATATTTTATAATGGGAAAGATAGAATTGAATTCAGAGGAAAGGTTTCAGAAATCAAAGTAGAGGTTTGATAATTTTTTGAAAAAGTTTTCAAGTAAAATATCAAAGTTATAAAAGTATCACAATGCTTGAGCCATTAGGATAGTCATAGATAGAATGTCTAATAGAAGAATATAAGACAATTTAATTTTGATTCTGATGGGAATTTTATTAGAATGTTTGAAAAGTTTTAGAAGTATATTTTTGATCTTCTCTGTGAAAGAATCAATGAAGTAATTGAAGCTATATTCTAGAATTTGAGCTATTTGCCAATATCAAAGAGTATAAAGATTTAAAGTTTAGATATAAGTAATAAAAATAAATTTGTTGATAATGATATTGATTTTTTTTTGGTAGTCCTATTGATATAATCAATATTATGTTTATTGAGGTAGTTAGTTTAGAAATCTTTTACTAATTTCTCATATTTTTTTTAATGATTTTCTTTTAACTCTTCAGATTTGACAAAGAATTGGAAGAAGCTCTATCTCTATAAGAGATTTTTATAAGAACTGCTAATAGAGCCTTTGAAGAGAAACATGAGAAGCTCCCTAATTTTATGAATATTTTCATAAGAGATTTTGATGAGAGAATAGTATCATTGATAATTACAATTATTTCAGTAATAAAGAGTTAATAGTCTAGTGGATTTGTACTTTTAATATCTTTATGCCAAATATACTTTAGTTTCATTAGCTTATAAGTAATGTCATGAGTTATATGGGTGCTACAATTTATACGTAATGGCTTAGAATTTAAAAATCTGAAAATTTGGCATAAAAAATTGAGTGTTACAAGATAAAAAACTATAAATAAAACTCAGGTACTGATAAGAGAACTATATGTATCTAACAAAATATAGAAAGTTTAGCAAAGTTCAGAGTTAGTATAGTTGATTATAAAGTAGATAGCCCATTGTTAGTTAGAAAGATATCAATAGCTTACCAATGTATATCGAGAAGGCAGAGCTGAATGTGTTAGAAAACAGTCCTCATTGAGAATAAAGATAAGAGTTAGTAATATATCAAAGAAACAGAATACAATAAAAAGACATTTACTTTCAGTCAAGTTAATCACCATGACTTTGCCTTTTCTAAGTGTTTTTTATAGAAAGTATTCTTTTCTTTGTGTCATTTGTGAATATTTGTGAGTTGTCTGGATTATGCAAGGTACTACAAATTAACAATGGACTCTCCGGGTTAGCCTACACAATAATAAGTAGATTTTTTATTATTAGAATCAATTTTTATATTTGTGACTATGCCATGTCCAAGAGGGGTTTATCTTAATTGGTGTTTTTTAGTGTATTATTATTGAAATAATTGCCTAATCTGATTCAAAATGGGATTGATTACCTTTCTGATTGATTAATTCTATAGCCGATACATAAAGGGAATCTTGATTTATAATTATCGTGATTTGCTGATAATTATCTAATGGCATAGAAGTATTTGAAGGGGATATGGAAGTTTCTCTTTTTTTGAGAAAAAAAGTATTAGAGTTGATATTGATAGAGATAAAAATTTGATTTCAAGGATAGTGAAGTTTGTAGTCAATAATATTTTTAATAACCTGATAAACTGCAAGTGTTTTATCATCTTCTGATAGATAGAAAGTTAATAGATATTTTATAAATTTGTTGAGAATAGTAAGATCATTATGAGAAAGAATTTCAGTTGAAATATTAAAAGATAGAAAAGAAACTTGTAGGATTTGTTTTTTGGTTTCAAATTTAATATGAACAATTTTTAGATCTAAATTCAGGTTTGAGTTGGGAGAATTGATAATTGAATTAATCAGGATATAGAACAATGTTGAAAAATTGAACTTGAAGATGGAAGACTGGTTTAGTTGCAAAAATAAGTGAAGTTTTATTATTGTTTGTTATGACAACGTCTAATATAGAGAATTTATTTTTATTATATATGGTCTTGGAAGGACTATCCCCAGATTCTTTTTGTTTGTCTTTGAACAAAATTTCATTTAAATTTTCTTTCTAAAAATTTTATGGTTTGATGATTGACAGAAAGAGTTTTATTTTTTTTTTATTTGATATTATTATTATTATTATTATTATTTTAATCCATAATTGGGTCAGTATAGCTTGTATATATAAAAAATATTTACAAAATGTTTTGACTTTCATATATTAACTCATCTATTATCAAAAAACTATTTCTCTAAATGCAACTTAAGAAATGATATTTTATTTCTTTATTGACTTGAATAAATCCTTTAGACAATAAAATTATTGTTTACAGGTAAAAATGGGTTCCTAAAGGAGGAAGCAGTGACAAAAGTCAAATGTTTCTTACTAGAAAATATTAAAATTTTTAAATTAATAACTATAAAAAAACTACCACAATTGTTCTTCATTATTCAAATCATTGATTTATAGTATTTCCTGACTTTTGTTTCTATTAAAGTGAAGAGCTATAAATTTTGTTCCTCAAAAAAGAACATAAGTAATTTGTGAAATTTTATATACTAAATACTGTAAGAATCCATTATTACCTATAGGTCATTACTATAGATCATTTTAAATTCTGATTACAGTTAAAAATTAAACCATTTTTTTCTATAATAAACCCAAACCTTAATGATTTATATATATTTTATTCCTTCTATTCTTTCAGAAACTTCTTGCTCCAGGTCTTCTGCAAATATAGGTTTTTGTCCTATTCTTGTATAACCTATATGATAAATCTATGCCTAGGTCTTTTGGTTCTTTTATCCTTTTCAATAATATTCTACTTCTTTTTTCACTTTATTACTTTTTTATAGTGTCTGTTTCATATATCCTCCTTAAAATTTTTTCTTATCTTATAACAAAGCTTACTGATTATGCTTTGTGTAATTGTTAAGGAAATTTTGAGTTGTACTTTAAGGTAATTCTTCAAGAAAGTGATTTGTTCTTTTTCATATATTCTCAAATAATATTGAAAAGACTTTTATCAGATCACTAAATCTTATTTAACTATTTATTTACTTGTTCGATTATTGATTGCAGGATAAACTTCTTCTTTGTCTTTGATTTCTTTACTGATATAGCAGTTGATCTTTTCTTTTGCTTTTTCCCATATATTTTTTCTGATTTCTTTAGTGACTAGACATTTGAATAGATGTTCTAATATTTCTTTTTGAAGTTTGCATACTGGATAGATCATTATTATATAAATATCTAATTTTCTTTTCTTCAATATCTGTAGTACTAGAAGTTTATTATAGGTTAGGTTAGTTAAGAAGCCTTTGTCTTTATTATCTTTGAAAGAGGTATTGAAGGTATTAGATAGATTGAACTGATTTCAGAAGATTAATCAGTCTATAATTTTGTTATTTTGGATCCACAGTTCTTGAATCCTTTTCTGTATTGTTTAATCTTTTTCAATCTTTTTCCTATTGAATATTTTGACAAATTCTCTAATACTAATCTCTATTGTATACTCACTCCATATGCTATTATAAGAATTGTCCCTAACTCTAGTAGCTAATATCAGATTATTAGATTTTTATATCTAGCTTGTTTGGTAAGTAGATCTATTTAATTATTGAACTTATTAAATCCATGGACTTTGATCTTTATAATTTTCAAAGTAAGATCTTTCTTTTTAATTAAGTCTTTGATTTTACTACATAATGGTCAATTAGCAGTCTTTATCCATCTCCTTGTTGATATCTTTACTTGTGAACTGATGGACTTCCATATATTAACTACAATATTATAATCAAGACTGTTATGTTTCAGGAAGCTATATATATTGCAGTTAAAATAACCAATATTTTAGTCCTGCTTGCTAATGGCCATATTGATACCCCTACTGAAATTGCTTCACAACTTTGTTGTCTTCTACTAGGACCCAGATCAAATCCATTTCAAGCTTACTATCTTTTGTCCCTTTTTTATAAGATCCATCTATATAAAAAGTAAACTGATTGACTATATGCCTTTTATTATATTTCAGAACATCTATAAGTTCATCTATATATTCTTTTGATCAAATAGCTTGTCTTATTAGCAAGGCTTTCCAGTTTTTTATCTAGATTTCCACTTCAAATCTAGATATTAGTGGAGTTATTGTTTGTTGCCTTGCAACTATTAGCCAATCTGTGGGGTTGCCTAGCAGAAGGGTTTGTTTTTTTTTCTTAAATTTTCATGTTTGTTTAATTGTAAAAAAAGACAAACTTGTAATATACAGTACCTACATCTGTTACTTGAAATGATCTATCTAATTGAAATAGAATATGGTTTCTAGAAGGATTATATATCAACTTGTATGGAGCAAACTAAATTTAATTGTTCAAGAATAATGTCTTTTCCAATATATTAGTTGGAGAGCTAGAGTAAACTGCTTAATGTGTTTTTCTTCTATCTGGATCTGCTAAAAAAGCTTTAGATTGAATATTATAACATGTTCAGTCTAGTCCATATAATGACTTCCTTAGAAGATTATGATTCTCTGCTACCTTTTCATGAATCTTTTTATATCAAAAAGAAACTAGACCTTTGTATTTGCTGAAGCGAATCTGAATTGCTCTCTATTTCTTGAGTATCATTATAGTTGTATTAATGATTTTATCTAGAAATATGATTTTGTGCTTATGAAGTAATGAAATGGCTTTCTCATATTCTTTATTATTTTGGAATATTGACTTAATAGATAATATACCTTCCTGATAATTAAAGATTTGCTTTTATCTTCAACTTTAAAAGGTTATTTGTAGATCTTTTGTTATGGTTAATATTATAGTTGCTAAGTTTCTTTTGATTATCTTATATGAGTTCATATGATTATCTAAGATATTTTTAGATTTCTAGCTTTTAATCTGGCTCTGTTTCAACTAAATTATGGTAGCCAAACTAGAAGCCTCGCTATTGTTGATTTGATAAAATAGCACTGATATATGACTTTTCAATTATATTTCCCAAATACTTTTGAGACTATATATTTCTTTGTTATAGATGCAACTATTTGGTATTGTTCCATAAATTAGTGCTTTATTCTTGAAAAACTTTTCTGAATATAGCTGTAAGTTTATCACATATCTTCTCATTAAAGTATGTATTGTATTCTATATTCTATTCTTGGAATAGACATTCTATTAATAACATAGCAAACATGTTTTTTTATCAACTTCTTCTTAGATATTGCTTGAACTATCATTTTAATTTTTGATTTTATTGGACTGATCATATCCTGACTTTTCTGTTTTTGTTTCAATCATATATCAAGAAATCTGGTCTGATTTTTTTTATCAATTTTATTAACCATAATATCTTCTGTATCAACTTGAACCCTTTCAAGATCTTGAGAATTTCAGTTGATAATAAAAAGAACTGACTTTGTTACATTAATTTGTAAGTCATTTGCTATATAGAACTTTTTTGCTTTTTTCAAAATACTTTCCAAGTCTTTTTTAAATTTGACAATCCATGTTATATCATCTATATAAGATATCACTGCTTGCCTTAGGAAGAGCTTGACCTTCTCCTCGGGTTTCTAGAAGTTCTTCTTTTATAATATAATCCAAATTAATATTATTTTGAATTTTACATAGTAGCAGATTATAAAAAATTCTCTATAACAATAGAGAGATTGTTTTTCCTTGATCTATACCATCTCTTGCAACTATTGGGTTAGAAAGTTCATTGGAAAGAATGATGCTACAACTTTTGTCTTTAAAAAAATCTATTATGATCTTCTTAATAGTTATAGTGATTCAAATCTAATCTATAGCTTTTTCAAACATGAAGAGGAATATCATATTATATGCCTTAGCATATCTTGAAAGAGGATCCATAGTTTTTTCTCTTTTTCTCTAGCTTTCTTATATATACTATTTAGTAGATGGATAGGTTTTGATATACTTTCTTTTAGTAAGACAACAAAGTTTGAATCTTTAAAAATTTTGTGTTGATTACATATCCTTAATAAACAATTGGTAAGAATTTTGATGAAATATTTGTGAACTGTTTCTAAAAAAACAACGTGTCTAATATTGCTCAATTGGTATTTTCAAGGCTTGGATTTAGAAATAGGATAGATATTACTACTTTTTCATTTCTTAGGTATCCACCCAGTATTTAAAACTTTGTTAAACAACAAGCATAATACCTTTTTTTCTTTAATATCTAAATACTTGAATATTTTATAACTAATATATAAAGGACCAGCTATTTTATTGTTTGAGAAGTGTTGCAAAATAGTTTTAAGCTTCTCTATCTTAATTTCCTTTGTTAGTAATGATTACCATGTTGAATCGAACCACTCTTTAGATTGATATTCTTTTTTAAAGAAGAATCCAAGCTTGCAAAATTAATATTCCTTTGTTTGAAATCTTCTTTATAGTAGTCCTCAACTTTGCTTTTGATAGTTTGTAGATTGGTAGCTATATATTTTATCTCCTCTTAATTCTTAATTAATACTCAATCTAATGTAATTCTTAGTTTTTTGCAGTTCAAAATTGAGCTCAGCATTCATTTTTGGTTGAACTTGATATTTTTATACCTGCTTTCAAGATTTCTTTAATTTGGTTTCTGATATGAAGACTTTTTTTCTTCTTGTACACTATTCTAAAACTACACTCTATTTCAATAATCTTTAATAACAGCTCTGAAATTTCTTCTCATAATTAAGGAGAAGCTATTTCTTTTTCAATAAATTTACCAAATTTACCAAGCCTTCTTAGTTACTAGATAATCTTTTTTACGTCTATTAGGATTTTTGTATTCCAGTTGACTTGTATTTTCTTTAAAAGAAAATAGATCTTGTTAGCTTCCCTATAGACTTCAAAGTCTTTCTTTGGGATTGTTAATCTAGGCTTTGTTTTTTTTCTTTATATTGAGAATAGAGTAGATTTTTTTCTTTTTAAAATGTTTGTAAGCACTCTTTATGATTGTTGATTCGAAATCATATTAGGCCTCTTTGAGTTCTTGGAAACTATTCTCTACTCTTGACCAGAAAAGTTATGAATCAGTTTTTCAAAATTTGTTTTCTATCCAAAATTTGAATTTCTTCCATTGTTCTGCTGTAAAATTTACTAGATTGGGTATTTTCTTTTCTTTTGTTCTATATTGCTCTTGCACTTGATTCTTGAGCAGATTGTTTATTGTTATTCTTGTCAATAATAAAGTATGATCATTATTTGATAATGTTTCTATAAAGATATATTGTTTAAGCTAATTTTTGGTAGTGTTCAGATATAGTTAATTCTATTATATAATGTATTGTTTACCTATGTGAAGGTAATGTTTTCTTTTTTCCAAAAGTTCTGGATTTCTATGTAATTCCAGTCTTTTAGGAAGTTGAAGAGATCTATTTCAGCTTTCTTGTATCTTATTATTCTTTTATTAATAGGTGGCCAATCTACTATTGGATTGATAACTGCATTGAAATCTCTCATAATTATAACCTTAAAGTAATTTCTTTACTTGTCTAGAATTTTGTTTTGAAGAAGCTGTTGTAGCTATCTATTAATAGTTTTCTCTAATAACAGATATATTTGATATATACAAAGCTTGCTTCTTGTTAATAAAAAGTTGACTCCTATTATATAACCTTCTATTTTTTTAATAAATTCCAACTTTTTCTCAATGTTTTTATTAATGAGAAGTCCCACTTCAGATTCTCTAGGTTTCTCATTATTGCTATTGTGAAAGAACTTATGTATTTGTTATAAGATAAAAGTGAATTCTACTGCTTCATTTATTAACTTAATTTCATAGATGCCTAGGATATTTAAGTTGAGTTTTTGTATAAGTTTATATAGCCTTTATTGATTCAGATTAGTATTAATTCCTCTAATATTATGTATTCTGATTAAAATGGTATCAGTTAATATAGAGTTATCTATAGTATACTTGTTATATAGTATATACTTCTTTTCAATTCTATTAATAGTATTCTTTTTGATTATACTAATGAAGTTATCTAATAATGTGCTATGTATTATATTGGGAAGAATTATATTAATGTTTACTGTTTTCTTTGAAATTGCATCTTTTTCCAGAATAAGCTTGTTTTCTTCTGTGAATTAGACTCTCTCCTGTTATACTTTAATTGGGCTGGTACTAATCTCAGGAGCAATTGTTTTATTGTCTACTTCTTATCCTATTTTGATTATCTGTTTGTTTCTCAATTAGATTTATTCTATTATTAATTATTTGAAATTATTCAGAATTTGATAAAGGAGGTCTTGATCACTTTCACTTTCAGAATAGAGACTTTCAAATCTATTATATAAACTTCTTCTTTTATTATAATGATTAATTGCCCCCTGTTACCATTAGTAGTAAAGCATTAGAGAGTTTTTGTTATTCCAGTAATATGTTTATTGTCCTAAAGTTTATGTCTTCTTCTTTTTTCCCTTCTTTCTAGATCTATTCTTTTTTTAGAGTCACTTTCTATTTCTGAGTTTTTCTTAAATTATGTATACCAGCTTGCCCTAATATTGCTTCTGATATTAGTTTGATCCAGTTGTCTTGAGTACAGTTTGACTTGTATTGTTTTAAAATAGACTTTTTCTTTATTATAATTATTATTTTTAGTTTGGGTCTCTTTATTGCCTTATATTTTTCCTTTTCTAAAATGTTTTCTAGCACTCTAGCTAATTTTATGACCATGTATAAATCTGCATTGTCTCAAAGCCTTATACAGATTTTCTGCTGTTGCATAACAAACTACTGCATATCCTCTTCTTTTTAGAATGAATAGATTTCTTAATATATAATATGCTTTGATCCTTACATATTGTGTTGCTCTTGCTATGAAATTTATAAAGATATTATGTATTCCATACAATCATAGAGATTAGTTATTACGATTTTTGATAATGGTATCAACTTTGTGATTATCTAATTCATATTGGATGAAGATTGTCCTAAAGATATCTGTTTTGACGTATATAAACCATTTATTCTCTAAGTCTTGTTGATTTGAAATGAATCATGTCTTGATTCTTTTTTAAGAGTGGGAGTAGTTATAAATATAAATACTTATGACCTTTTCATATTTCTATAAAATAACCTTAATTTCTTGACAAGTGTAATTGCAATCAAGATCAATTAGTATAGTAATCACTATTTTATTTTCTTCTTTTGCTACCTCTTGTTTGAAAAACTTTTTTTCTGGTGGTGAGTATAAAGTTTCCCATTTTTCTACTTGTATAGGAATCAAGGTAAAGTTTTTTTCTTCTTTCTTATTGATTTTTTCTATATATTGTAAAGCATTTTCAACTTCGTCAAAGGTAAAAGTTGTTCAGATATTACTATTGAGAAAGTCTTTTTTGAATGGTAACATATCTTTGAGTAGACTTAAGGCATCTTAAAAATAGGCTATTTATTCTTTTTTTGTATCTTCTGATATCCTGAAGATAAGAATTCCAATTTTGAATTCTCTTCTTTTAATGATATAAAATAGATTTAGACTAGATGGCTTGAATTTATTCCATGTATTATAGGAGATTTGTTCTATTATATTTTCTCCTTCAACTCTTTTCTAATATTTTTCATTTCAAGTTCTTCTTCAAGCTTTTCCTTCAGTTCTTTGTCACCCATTTTGATTTCAGTATTCTTTAGAATTTCAATCTCAATTGTTGATTGAACTTTGTCCTTATTTGAAGAAATATTTTTATCTAAGATTGAATTTCCTATTATATAGTTTGTGAACTTACTTTTAGTCTGAAAAGTTTTAAGAATATAAAAGGATAAACTATTTGTAATAGTATTTTATTTCAAAATATGTCTAACTTTTTCTTTTAGGAAGGGTACCATAAGGTCTTCTTCTTTTTTCTTATCTTGTTTCCATAGATATAGAATATGCTGTTTGAGGATCTTAGCTTTAATGAATATAGTTAATTCTATATTTAGGATTTTGCAAGAATACTATTAAGTATCAAGTATTCTACTGATCCTAGTATCTAATTTAACTTGTCTTGTGTAGTGAGAGTATTGAAGATAATTTTGATAGCCTATTTTTCTTTTTTTTGAATATGCTTTTTAGCTATTTTGACTATTATATCAAGGATATAGAACTCTCTCTTTTTTGCAATTTATATAATTTTCTATTTTTTTTGTTATATTGATTACATGTAAAAAAGGATAAATTGCTAATTTGTTGTTTTGTTTATTTTTATTTATTTATTTATATTTACCAAGATTTGCAGAGTTGCTTGTTTGTTGTCTTGTTTGGAATGTTATTTACTTAGATAAGTTATTGATTCTTTCTGTTTTGATCTGCTTATTTATCAGAATGGTTATTGATCTTCTTTGTTATAAAAGATTGATTATTTGTTTATATATTCTTGGTAAATCTTGCTATATTGTTTTGATACTAACTTATTTGACACATACATATTTGTATAACTTGTTTAGTTGTTTAGACATGTATATATAGAATCAGAATACTCTATTGTTTAGTTCTTGGGAGCTTTTAATATCATTCTGAATTTTATGAACTTTAAGTTTTTCCTGATTTATTAATAAGAACTATTGTTGATGAAGTTTTTTTTAATATCTATAAAGGTGTAAACTGACACTAACCTAACTAGAAGCTTAGAAAGTTGATATTGGACTCTTCTAAGTTTACTGTAAATTAGCTTATAAATATGTTTTCCTTTCCTTATAAAATAAAGTAAAGTAAAGCTAAAATGATGTTATGCTGCCTATACTTCTCTTGATTGATAAAGTAATCTTTGAAAAAGTAGTTGAATGTTATAGTTTATTGTTAAGTCTCAGATCTTTAAAGAGTAAAATGTGTTAATTTGACTTCTCTTTTTCAAAAAAATTATCAAAAGTGAATATTTTTAAGGAAAAAGTGGGTCAGCAAAAAGAGTTTTTTTTTTTTTTTTGATATTATTTACATAGTAATATATAATTAATTAAATTATACTAATATAAATTATATATTATATATTATATTATTGTTCTGCCAATTTGTCATTGCCTTTTTCTAATGTTCAATGTTTCCTGTTCTTGATTTGGATTAGTTGACTTTTTGTACTATTTGTATATAATTTGTTCTTCTCTTTATTTATACCGTCCAAATATTATTCTATCTCCTCATTATATTTCTGATTATATACTTTTATATTTGTGATTCTTTCATCAAGGGTTACCACTATTTCCTTAAGGTGTTCAACCTTACTTTGAATAGTTATGAGCATTTTCATAATTTTTTGAACATTTTGGAATTGCTGCATATGTCTCTGCTAATACTAAAATTGTTTTTACTGATTTTGTTAGTTTTTCTGGTTCATCCTATCTTGCTATTTGTTGTGGCTCATGTATCTGCCATATAAGATACTGTGCTTGATACCTCTCTGATTGTTTAATATTATATTAACTCTGAGATCACTTGTTCTGGATGACTTGAATTTGTCCATACTTTTTCATCTGGGTATGATTGAAGTTACTCTATTGTTTCCTCAGTTTCTTGATGAGATATTTCCTAGCAAAGTATATTATCATATCACAAAAGGGATATAGTGGTGTATTAATAGGAGCCAAGGATATGATAGTTTTTTTGAGAGTATAAGTCAGGTTTTTAGCTGCAAATAAATACTCTCTCATTTTAAAGCCTACTACTGCAAATTTTTCATATTTGTATCTTGTTGAGTATATACATGATATATAACACATTTGTATTTTTATCTTATTTAAAACATACTTCAACATCAATATCAACTATTTTCTATTTTCCTGTGGTACAATAACAAAAACCATAAAAATGCAAAAAAAGTTGTAAAAATGAAGAAAACTAAAAAGGCACAATATTTGAATAGCAGGCCTAACTATAATATTAACAAACTCACCAGGGGCAAGGCCAACCCCATCAGCAAAGAAATGCAAAAAATGAAAAAAACCCCCTACCACAAAACAAACAACTTTATACAAAGTAACTATCTTTCCAACCTCAACTACAAACATACATAACAAAGATACTGTAACAACAATAATGGAATGTACACACACTGAAGGAACCAATCATACTTAGAGTGACCAGGTCAAAGAAAAACAAAACTCACAAACAAAATTCAAAACAACTCGGGTGAAACATCTACAGCAAAATGAAAGGAAGTAGAAATGAGAGGCTCAAGTCCCCACAGAGTAGATGACTCAGACATCGAAATAGACTTTGAAGACAACATCTTCTCTTAAGAAAACCAAAACTGGCAGACTATTGGATAACAAAGGAAAAATGAAACAAGACAGGGCACAAAATCAAGACCATGATCACTCTTTAACAGAAACATAAGATATGATAGAGAAAGAATCAAACTCAGAATTAGAGCTGATCTCCTACCAGGAAACTCTATTGGAAAGAAAATCACATTCCTTACCAAGACACTCAACTCCCTTGAAGGACTCCTTACAATCCAAAATAAACATTGTCATGGGCTATCCCAGTGAGTCCATCGTTAATCTGTAGTGCCTTACATAATCCAGACTTCTCAAGAATACTCTCAAATGATACAAATAAGAGAATGCCTCCTATAAAGAACACTTAGGAAAGGCAGAGGCATGGTGATTGACTTGGCCGAAGGTAAGTGTCTCTTTATTGCGTTCTGTTTCTTTGATATATTACTAACTCTTATCTCTATTCTCAATGAGGGCTGTTTTTCCTAACATATTCAGCTCTGCCTTTTTGGTATACATTGGTAAGCTATTTATACTTTTCTATCTAACAATGGCTATCTACTTTATAATTGGCTATACTAACCCTAAGCTTTGCTAAACTTTCTATACTTTTCAATTACACACAGTTCCCTTATCAGTACCCAAGCCTTATCTATAGTTTCTTACCTTGCAACACTCAATCTTTCATGCCAGACTTTCAAGTTTTTGGATTCTAGACCATTACGTATAAATCACGTCACCCACGTGACCCATAACAACATATAGAAGAAACTGATCACATCATCACCATCTTTGGTGATCATTAATCTGCTGCCGCAGCTAGCAACATCATCTTAACAGAATCAGACAACTCTATGCTCACACTACTTCTTAAAATCATCAGTAAACTTGATAAGAAAAAAAGCATCAGAGTCTGGGATATCCCCCTGAATACAAAATTCATAAATGTACAACAGACATTTGCCAAATTCAGACAGATCACCAATATTAGGATGACAACCCAACAAATGTGACAATCAGCCACAATCACTTTTATCAACAAGGAAGATAAGCTCAAGATACTTGAGTCCTAGAGTACCCTGATCAAATCAGACTCAGTAAAGATCTTCAATGCAACATGGAATTTAACACAAATAAAAATAAAGAGGATGTTTCTCCTTAAAACTAACTAATCTCACACCAGGAACTTATACATTCAACCTCAAACAAATATGTCAACAATTGAAAGCAAGAACCTGCTACATACTTCGACTGATGGCATACAGACCCAGAAAGTATGCAGTTCTTAGCTTTGACTATAGACAATTTCTTCAATAAGCATTGTAAGAAACCTTTAACCTAGGTGAAACTATTCTAATCTGCAAATCTATTGATACAAAATATATACCATCTGTGATAGTCCAGAGTATCTTGTAGCCAACGTACAATCAAAGAGTGATAAAAACAATGAAATAAATATAATTAGGAACAGGCTCACAAATTCGAAAAACTTTACAACCATTTCAAACTAGTTAAATTCACTCATATTTGCAAACTTACATATATATTATCTGAAAATAAATCAATTAGACCAGGTTTATATACCTCAGTAGTCAGAAAACCAACTCACTTCACTAGAAACCAGCAAAGCAATCTTGACCAACTAACAATATTCTCTCAATGCTAACTGTGATCTGTGATAAACTTATAACAATTAAAGAATTACTCAATAACCTCAACAAATATATTGATAACCTCAAATGATACTGCTACGCTGATACTGAATATATATAGAAAAGCAACACAACAGATATCCCTATTGATGAATCAACCCCTGAATAAATAAATATTTAGGACATTCAACAACAATAACAATAACTCTACCGATCCATTGGCAATATGGGCAGAACAATGAATGTGCTAGTATCAACTATCACAAACATCCTTCTCAGCAATATGAGACAACCACAATCTACTCCTCAGTAATATGAGTAATGCAAACAGCAACAATAATAAACAATGTAATAACGAGAACAATTATCTAACAACAACAAAACTAATAAAGAAAACACTCATAACAAAAATCAAATTAGCAACAACTACAATCATATAAATATACTAGAGAAAACCAGTAGCACCAAACAATAACACAAACAACAAGCAAAATATATTACAGTACTATAGAAATGACAGTATTAATCAAAGAAACAAATAACCTGAACATCCATCACTACCATATAACAGATACATTATATCGGAACACTACAACAGATCCATCTGAAACCCTCATCAAAAAACCCTTCTAAACCATCACAACACTCAATTGCTGGGATCTAAATGATATACTCAAGAGAAAAACATGGTTTACCACATGGCAAATCAATAACTGGAACATAATTATATCAACAGAAACAAATGGAACAAGCATAAATACAAAATACTGAAAAATGGAAAATTACTCAACATGGTGGGAAGAAGAATCCCATATATGCGGTAGGGGTTGCAATTAAAAAACCTCTTTCCAACTGAGTAATTGAAATATAAAGATATTCAAACAGAGCCATATTTATAGATCTTGTACTCCTAAACAAGCTATATTGTAAAATTATTGAGATATACTTACTAGCCAGAGCCAGAAAACTCAGAATACAATACAAAACCAAATCATCAAATGGATCAAACAATAGAATAATATGAACTGACATATTATTATTAGAGGAGATTTTAATATAAGCCCTTTAAATAAAATAGACAAAGCCTCTACCAACAGAAAAATATATAGAGATAAAAAAAACAGCTTCTGTGAACAACTCCACAACCTTGGTATAATTGACACATATTGATATTACAATCTACAGAAAAAAGAATACACCTGGCATTCCACAACCTTCTTAAGCATAATTGACATGATTTCGACAAACACATGCCCTACATAGTGCACAATAGATGCATTTATAACAAAAGATACAAACATTACAACTGACTACAACTTACAGATAATATATATAGAGAGCTGGCAATTAGAAAAAATGATAAGCAAAACAGATGGTCTCACACAAATATCTGCTTTCAATAGGAGAAGACCTCAGAAAAAAAATAGAATGCCTTTGCTGCTGAACTTGATACACAAATGCCAACACTCCACAGCCTCCTCAAGACAGAACCAATAGATATTGACAAAAGCTAGAACTACCTTTGACAAGCTATTCTTAAAATAGCAAACAGACACATCCAAAAATATAGTACAAACAAAGAAGTAGATCCAAATACGCAAAGTTAACCAAACCTCTACTCCTTATCCAGCTGCTACAATACAAAAAGCAGATCCACCTCTACAATAAACAGGACTATAGAGTCAATTTTGAACAACTTGCCAACCTATATGAAACCATCTACGAACAAATGTCAATTCACTCCTTTCCACCCAATAAAAATAACAAAGTTATAAATAAGAAAATCAATAAGCTAATTGCTTTGAAAAAAATTATCAACAAATGAAATATAAATAACATCACCAAAGTAAACATAGATCAAGCCCTTAGAAACCATAACAACTGGTTTGACATGGACAAGAAAAAACTCATCAGGACATTTCTAGACAACTCCAAGAGAAGTATCCTCATAACCAAACTCATCAAAAAGGAAGAAGACACAAAGATCCTGATATATAAATCTCATGAAATCAAAGAAACAGTTTGATTACATTTCAACAACAGGACAAAAAAGAAACATATTTTTGAATTAGAAGGTACACACTGGCAGAATGTATATCAATCTTTGTCATTATCAAAGAAAAATGGTACAAGTCTGTATTCTTTCCATTTACTACTGAAGAAGTATAACAAGTAATTAAAAATGCTAGCAACAAATCAGCCTTCGAACTATCACAAATTTCTTATTTTGCATACAAACACCTCAACAAAGAGATCTTAGATATTATAACCATACTTTTCAATAATATCTTCACATATGAGAGACTATCCACAGAATGAAAAGAAGGTACAATATACTTAATACTCAAACCAAAGGATTGAAGCATAATATCAACATCACCCAACCCATCACTTTTCTTGAATCTATTAAAAAAATTTTCATCAAACCTATCAATAATAGTCTAGTCAAAATAATGATTAAAAATCCAATTCTATCAGAAAAATAACTGGGCAGCACTTTCCAAAAGCAACACTCACAAACCCATCACTATTATAAATCAAGTATTGAAAAATGCATGGGAAATGAACAAATAATGCTTCATGTTCTTTTAAGACATGAGCAAGGTATATGACACTATCAACATACAAAGACTAATCAACTCACTTTAATATATAAAGTGCCAAACAAATTAATTAATATAATCAACAACTGCTTTGCAAACAGGTTTAAGGTAACCACATATTTTGAACTCACCAATTCATATCAAGTTGAAGAAGGAATCAATCAGGGTGATACAATCTCACTCCTTCTTTGGTACATATACTACAACCCCCTAATAAGTACAATTAGCTCAATAAAAGGCTTTTAGCTCAATAGTTATAGACCAAACCTTGACAACAGTAGTTCCACGAATCTCAATGTCACTGTAACAGTATACATAGATGATATCACATTCATTGTCCAAAATAGAGAGCAACTCAAAAACACAATGAAAGTCAATGCCTCTTTTTACCATTTGAATGGTATTACAGTCAATCCCCTCAAATCTGAATTCCTAATACTCAATGGCTGACAGAAAAGTATTACTTGCTAAGAATTCAAAATAACATTAACCATCAAAATACAGGCAATAAGAGTTCTAGGTGTATGGCACAAAAGGAAAAAAGGAAAACAACACCAATAAAATCTTATTAAAAGAAAAGTTATCACAATTTGTAACTCGATAGTCAAAAAATAAATTATAGACAAGATGCACCATTATATCACAAACCATATTCTTTTTTTTATAATAGAATACCTACTATCAGACCTGATATTAAAACACAATGGATAGACCACTGCATATGCAGCTACCTCAAACATAATATTTAGCTCTCAAAAACTGCTCCAACCTCATTAGTACACTGCAGCAATCAGTACAACATTATGGAAATTGAAACATGACAATAACAGAAATACTGTAGTGATTTCTAAGAACTATATTACAGTAATAATCTGGTAGGACAAATAATCAGACTCAGAACTCAACAACTGTAGTGGATGGCATGGCAAAAGGAAAACATTCTTAGAAAATGTTCAAAGATCTCACCAGCAAAAGTCAACTTCATACATGATCTACTTCACAACATATAGGCTTAAAACATTATATTACAACATCAAACAATAACTAGAAACAACAATATCAGACTCACTTATATTGAAAATATTATGGCTGACTAATAGTACAACTCCAATAGAAAGAGATTAAGAACACACAACATAATGTGAATTAAACAACTTCTCAATACCTAATACACAAAGACCCTAATTGACATCAAGTAGAAGCACTTTACAACAAAACAAACAAGTAAAAACAACTCTCTTTCTTCTTAACACTCAAAGCCATGACACAAATTTACATCAACAACCACACAAGCTTCAACTAACTTAATCCTGAAACACAAATCAAATGTAATACAGAACTGGAACAAAAACATCAAAGCAATCCCAACAAGTCATGATATATTTTCCAGCGACATCACGATTTTACCATTGGAAAACAAGTGAGTAGAAACAAAGATCACATCAAACTATGGCACTACCTCACCATAGATACCTTATCACTGGTAAAATGTCCAGAATGCGAACTTAATCAACACATAAACAAAAAAAGTCACATGTGCTACTTCACAGCTCCAACAAAATTACTATACAAAGTTCCAGTAATCAAAATATTCAAAACAAATACAGGAACCTCAGAAAAGTCACATTTTAAAATTCAGTTCTCACCCAATAGTACTCAACACTGGTTTAATGAACCTAATCAAACCATAGAAGCAGTTGAGGTCGACACAACCCCAACTTCCATAAAAAACTTACTATAGCTAATAGATATCCCAGCCTCTATAATACAACAACTCATTGACATTAACAAAAACATTAATACCAATAAGATGATCCAGATAACTATAGATGAAGCTTTTAATCACAATGACTACAATGCCTTAGGAGTAGGCATCATTTTCTCAACCAGCATAATAAAACATAACAATTTCAAATTTAGAATCACAGGGTAGTGCTCAGCCTTTAGAGTAGAGATCATAGCTGTAACTATTGCAATCAGCACCTTACCTTTCAGATAAAAAGTACTCATACATACAGATTCAGCTAAACTAATTACAGAACTCAAAAAAGCATTGCTAGGACATATAAAAAACATATCAGAAGCCAGACTCATTCACAACTTACACTATTGTATCAATACAGTACAAACCTTAAACAACTGGATCAAAATCAACAAAAAAGAAAATAACAATGAAGAACTAAAACAAGCAGACAAGCTAACCAAGTAAAGTTTAAAGAACACCAACAACAGCAGCATTTTGATACAAAAATACCTGGAAACCTACATCATTACCTTCTGCTACAATCAAGAGCTCAAAATTATTGACATTATCTACAAAATGATAAAAAGAATAAGACAAGTCACACTCATACATAAATAAATTTCACTTGATCAAAACCATAACCTAAATTGACATCAGAAAGCTGACATCAATTGAAAAAAAACACTCCAACATTTACACCCCACAAAAATTACAAGCACTCACATAGACAACATAGATCACAGCTATGGACAATTCACCATCAAACTACAGAATCTAGAACTTCCAGCAATAGACAAGCTACATACTTGTAAACCAGAAATCTATATATCACTCACATATTTCATTTGCTCAGAAATAGAAGATAATATTCACTCCTTCAGATGTAAGTACCATGGAATTCATATCAACAAAATGATACTCTATACTATATACTCAGAAACTATTGCATAGACTGAGAAAGAAAGCCCATACTTCTATAAAAAGGAGATTGAAAACCATCTAGAAACAAATAATCTATGAAACATCTTTATCTGAGGAGGCATTAGCAGGAAAGTAATTCAGACAATAAGTCAGTTTATCACATCAAATAAAATAACAGAAGCCACCTATAACATCATTCATAGAATCAGATTTATTACTTATAATATATGAACAAATAGATGTATCCGTATTCAAATATAGGAGAAAGCCATGGGAATATCGAAAACTTTGAAAAAGATAAAACACAAGTTCAAAAGGCTCACAATACAGAAAGATGTATCTATCACAACAATATATACAAAAACAATGGAAAAAATTATTACAGGCACTTTAAATATCCTCGACATTCTTACTAAACACATTGACAAAACCTAGATATGTTAGTCCCTTTAATTAAGTACAACAAGTCACAAGGGGTTGTAAAATCAAGCCTGTTACCAATTGGTTTTATTATTTTGCTTAACATTGAAAATAGTTTACCCAATCTCTCTATAAATAAATATAAATATACTGTATATAATCAATAAAATAGGTATATTTACATAGTCAAAAAAAAATTATTCGGCATACTGCCACTCATGTAACATTCAGCAAAAAATACTACTACTTGTGTAACATTTAACAAAAAATAAACAATTCGGCAAAAAAAAATGACATAAATAAATCAGTAACTACAAAAATTGATAATCAAAACTATTCATTAAAAATTCGTCAAAAATTCATCAATTATTTATCCACTATTCATCAACTATTTGTCAATTATATTTGTAACTATTCATCAAAAATTTGTTGATCATTCGTCAACCATTCGTCAACCATTCGTCAACTATTCGTCAATTATTTTGTTAACCATTTGTCAACTATTTATTAACTATTCGTCAACCATTTATCAATTATTCATCAAAACTATTCATTAAAAATTCATTAATAATTCATTAAATTATTTATTAACTATTCATTTAAAATTCAGC
>CAJVPT010001371.1:0-21786 GCA_910592055.1 Acaulospora colombiana | reverse complement strand
ATCAAAGTACCTATGCGATCAGATTATTGCATGTGTTGCTTGATTTCCAAAAGAGTATTTTTGATACTATCCTTTATTGGGGTAACAAGGTTGTATGGGAGTTCATACAGGTTTGAAGTTTCATTCAAAATAGATAACATATCCATTTTGAGTAAGTCCAGTTTCCTTGCAGCTGATTGTTGGTAACTGAGTTTGGGAATTTTTTATGGGAATTTTTCCATGTAGACATTCCTTAAATATATTTTAAGGTTGCACCATTGATGATCAATCCATTTCAATTTGGTTTAATATAATGGCTTGTCCAACTGATCATCAGTTTCTGTTCAATATTAAATAGATGGACTTGATGAATGGTTTATCACTAATTTCTATATTCTATATTCCAATTTTCTTGAAAATGTCTCATGTCAACAGACTTAAACATGCTATTGAATATCCTAATCCAGTGATTGGTTGCATCATGTTGGTGCAAGAAAAAATTAAATTCCTTGGTTGGACTTTACTTCACTATCATTGCTCAGAATATGAAGAAGAATTGGCCTCACTTCAGACTGAACTTTCTATACTTTGTAAGCAATTTAGAGCTCAGAGAGATACCTTGTTACCCCAATAAAGGATAGTATCAAAAATACTCTTTTGGAAATCAAGCAACACATGCAATAATCTGATCGCATAGGTACTTTGATCAATTTATACTATTTTGGAGAATTATTGAATATTGTTCAGGATCCCAAACAATTGTGGCAATAGTACCTCCAGAAAAATCAACTTCAAAATTCTCACCGCTATTATTGCACAGCTAGGCACACCTATAAAATCTTCCAAGGCAATCCAAATCAAATTTATCAATAAAGTTCTTGTCCATGAACTATCTATTTGGGATGACTAATGAAATTTATCGAAATGATTTTATTCCTTATGTGAGGAAACTTGACTCGGAGGACTTCACCTTTTAAGGAGGGGAAAGTGTAATAAAAATAGTATCTACTACAATTGGATAGTTATTTTTAGTCATGATATTTATTCTATTTCTATTTTTATCTATTTATTTATAATTATTACTTTTATATTCTTTGATATTCTTATTGGTACTTGATTAGCGTAAATCATTTTATCAAATGTAGTATGTGACATAATTTACCGTAGATCAAGCACCCAGGAGGCCTAGTAGGCCCAGGAGATCCAGAAGGCCTAGGAGGCCCAAGTGGCCCAAGTAGTCTATTTTTACAAGTATATAAGCAGTCATAATTCGCTCAAAAATAGGATAAGTTTGTAGATAGCTTCACTTGTCTTTGGAAGTTTAGGAATAACTTAACTTTTTTTAGGAGAGATTGGATATTTTCTTTTGATTTTAGAACTAAAGGAATTGTTCTAGTTTTCTTGATTTATTAATAAACTTGGGTTCTGAGTAAACCATATTTCTTGTGAAATACTGTGTAACATTGTTTAAAGGTTTCTTGGTGAATCTCTTCTTGAATATTTCTTTATTATAAACCATTTCTTTAATTTTTTCTTTGAAAATTGTCCTTTTAAAAGCAATTTCACTTGGACACACCAGTCAAATATAAATTTGATCAAAGTATCAAATAAAGACTGAATGAGAACTAAATATTACATGACCAATTACTCTCTTAGAGACAACAAGGAAAGTTTTCATATCTATACTTAGCAACAAAATAGCAGTAACACTAAATAAACACTACATAACATCAAGAAGCAACTGGGTAGGACTTCCAGGGAATAGTATGCAACAGCCAATACATATAATGAACAACTTTCTAGAAGAAGTCAGAGAAGCAAGGAAAGAGGTATGGATCTTCAGTCAGAATATAAGCAAGGCATATGATCCAATAAATAAAGACATGATGATACTGGTACTGAAACAAATTATACTTTCAGAAAAAATTATCAACATCCTAGATAACACCCTAATAAACAGACACAACAGAGTCATTACAGTATATGGATACACAGAAGAATACAAAGTTCAAGATGTGATCGATCAAGGAGACATCATATCTCCACTCTTGTGGAGGATCTTTTACAATTTACTGATACAAAAAATAGAGGACAAAAAGATGGGATACGAAATGAAAGTGACATGGAGCTCCAACCTTGCAACAGACATCAACAACAGAACATCTTAACACTTTAAATCACAAATGATTACAGCAACAGCATATATGAATGACATCACCAGGTATGCTCCAAACAGATCAAATATACAAAGTATACTGAATATAACATCAGAATTCCTTTACATCAATAATATACAGACTAATGGAGACAAGTCATCACTCATCTGTATCAATGCGAGTAAAGATGATTGGGTACAAGGAGTTACACTGGCAGGAACCAAGTCACCCCCCTGAAAAAAAAATGAAACAGCTCGTTCCTTGAAGTCTGGATCTCAGAAGATGGAAAAAAACAACATCAAAAACAACTAATCTGGAAAAAAATAGACAATACTATCAACCTCATTAAATGGAAAAGAATCACAGATAAATAGGTATGATACATAATTAATCATGTACTATATCCAGCAGTTGAATACCTCCTCAACAACATGGCCCTATCTGAACAGGAATGCAATCGACTTAATAGCAAGATAATCAAAACTTTCAAACATAAAATCAACTTATCTAGGACAGCCCTTAATGCCATTATCCATACAGACTTCAGATACAAACTCTTCAATATGTGGGACAGACAGATCATGCTGCATGAAAACAACTGAAAAAAAAGGATTAATGGATCAGACACATGCAATAAAACAGCATGGATCAGATTGCAATAATTTCAGAATCAATACTGGTCTAACATATCAATTCTAGAGAACAAATACCCATTCTGGATCAAAAAATGACAGAATCTCACAAATGATATCTTTAATATGCTCAAAGTACAGGGTATCACATTTGAGATAACAAACTATGCCAAAATTTGCACTGCACCCAGTGGAGAAAGGATGGTGATTAAAGATATCACATCAAGCAAATAGTATGACCAAAACAGACAAGCTCTAAGAATAAGAGGAATTCTATTCAAGGAGCAACTCATGAATGATGACCTATTAAAACCCCTCACATGGCAACAACTCAGAATTAGGAAAGGCAGACAAGGCAGAACTCCTGGATGGTTTCAAAATCTATAACAAATTATATGCATGATCCAAATCAGAACTCTTATACAAATATAGCAGAATCTCCTACCAGCAATATCAACAATAGCTTCTGTAAAAACATCCCAGTTCTCCCATCCCAGTTACAAACAACAATCAAGTGGATAACTACAGAATTAGATTGCGAAATCACAATTTACAAGAAAAAAAGAATAACAGATCCAAACAAGATCATGGCAAACCATATGATTTCACTACCATTATCATCCCCCTTCTTCAAATGCAAATGATGTGAAAAAAACAACCAACAGTTGAAAAGACAATATAAGGAACAAGGTCAATGTATAACAGAGCTGATATAGGCAAGAACAGTAAATGTAACAGTAGATAAAAGCTCATAATCAGCTGATCCTTAGGAAAACCAGTCAATGAAACAGCAACACACGACCAATAGGCTGTACTCTACTCGCAAAAGAATCAAGAAAGCACTGCATGAGAGAGAAGCAAAACCAATAACTCCAAGAACAATACTATAGCTCTATATGAATCCACTCTCAGAAATGATATATCTAATTTACAATAGATTAACTGGATACCCAAGACTCATAGATCAGCTCTCAGCCATAGCAAAAGACCTGAGTGAACTTAATGATCTGTAGATCTACACAGACGGCTCCTTCACCAGACATCCAGAGAGAAGCAGAATGGGACTAGGCTGGATCATAATTACTAAAGAGAAAAAACAATTAGCAGAATTTCAAGCAGAAACATACGACATACATCATTCACAAGAGCAGAACTAATAGCCATTATGACTGCAATAAGCACTATCAGCACAAACAAAACAATCACCATTCTCACAGATAGTCAGATAGCAATCAACATATTAGGAGAGTCTCCAGTACAGAGGAGATGTCAAAGAAACATATATCAGCCAAACCAAATCCTCAGCAGTACTATCAGGGACCTAATAAAAATCAAAAAACTTACAATCAGTTGAACAAAAGTAAAGAGTCACTCCGGTATCATAGGCAATGAAAAGGTGGATCAGCTCACCTCAACAAACTTAATAGACAAACTCAAACACACCATAACAATAAACACACAAACCTTCATATCAACAAATATACTTACCAGATGAAACCAAAAACAATATGACATCAAAATCAAGCTTCTAACGAGACAAATATTCAAAAACAAATGGGCAAGTAAATGGCGAACACTACAAAGAAACCAGGATTGGCTGAACCAGAAAAAATCTAGAGAAATTAACTGGCCTCTGACTCTAGAGCTTCTAATGTATAGTAACATCAATCAATATGATAAATTATACAGACCGATCATTCAGAATCAAAACATGGATGGGTGAATTACCTACTATGGACAAACTAAGTAAAAGATGTCCTAACATTTATCCCAATGATGAATGCAAAATCTGTAAATAACACAAAGAAACCAACGATCATATCTTTTAATGCAGCACAACACAACAAGACATTAGGAAGAATTTATAAAGGCCTTGACAGAGGAAAGCACAGCAAGAGCTGAAGTCAAACAGACAGAACCAATCCAAAATAAATGGAAGAGATCACAAATAATACACGAATATAAGAAAAATATAAAACAGGGCACAAAATTAAATAGAAGGACATAGTCAGGGAGTTATAACATATGGTATGATACAAGTAACAGAGAACATAACAAAAGACAGATTTAAGGCATTGGAAGAAATCTGAGAAGCAACATACAAGTTCTGACAAGTCAAACGAGAAGCTTGGAAACTTAGATATGATATCACAATAGAATAGGAAAAAAGTCAAAATATAAATAATAAACTTAAATATCAGAAGAAGCAGTCAACAATAAGACAGGCAATCAGAGAACCACATCATGAAGTCCAGACTTATCAACAACACAGGTTATAAAAAGCTTTGAGGCTGATCCAGAGCCAGAACAGGCTAAAATTGACCTTAAGAAACACCTAAAGGACTGATTCAGAAAACTATACATAGAACTAACAAATATTATAACAGAAAAAACTTTAAAAATTAGCTATTTTTCTTTTTTCTTCTTTTCTATCAATATTAGTGCTAGTGGAGTCTTGACACACTAGTGCCTATCAAGGTAGACTACAACAAGTCACAGGGTTTCTAGTAATAGAATACTGAGTTATAGTTTTTTTCCTTTTATAAATGTATAGATTCACAATTAAATTTGCGTACATAAGCCTGTATTAATGAATAAATAAAAACTCAATAGCAGAACTTCGCCAGGTTAAAAAAAAAAATATATATATATATAAATAGTATCAAAATTTATATATCAAGTAAAATTTTAATTACTATTTGCTAGAGGCCCTTGTCACTATTACTTTAAACATATGTATGCCCTTACAAAAGCTGGTTTCTTTTTTCATAATTAAGTTTTTGCTAGTTGAAAAAACCTGTTTCATAGGTACACTAGTTGCAAATATTATAAGTAATTGCATGTAATACATGCCAAATGTGAAAATTGTTGTTCATTTATTTTTCACTATTTCAAAATATCTACAGTATTTCCTCTATTACCTAAGGGAATAAAAAATATAGCTATAATTCATTTTGATTTTCTATATGCTATTACTTGAATAATTTTGTCCTAATTATATTATATATCTCTCTTATTTCAATAACTTCTACAGTTCTTGAATTTAATTCTCCATATTTTTGAAAAATATTATCAATACTAAAAAATAAAAAATATTTAATATTAGCATGTTATATTACAAATAAGCATAAATACAATAAATATATTTATTCTTTTTTTATCTCTTAAATTAAATTTCCCAACTATTTTCAACTAAGTATTCTATTTTAAATTGTGGATCTAAAACTATTGCTAGCATATAAATTTATTTGTTTTGTTATAGTATTATAAAATTTTACTCCAACATTTTTTGCTGTTTCTTTATTATTCAAATTAATTCTATTATTGTCAATAGTATCTTTCAAATAATGAATTAAAATATTATATAATGGAATAGTAATAGAAAGTATTAATATATTGATGGTAATACTATTGTAGTTGCTTCATGAAAATACTTGAAAAATTTTGTTGATTGTTCAAATATATTCCAATCATTATCTGTAAATACATAGTTTTTTAATTCTTGATTTGGCATTATGAGGTATTCAATTGCTTACAACTATACAGTAAATTGTTTAAATTATATTAAATTAATGTTAAATAATATGAGATAAACATACTGTTTTTAGCTATATAGCATATACAACTATGTTATATATTGAATTTTACTGAGTTTCTATATCTAAAATAGGATTTAAACTTTCTATTTTTGATTTTTGCAAACATTATTTAATTTTTCCAGCCAGTAAGATGATGATCATATTTTTATAACCAGTTTTCATAACTATATATAAATAAATTAGTAAATATAAAAAATAATATACTGTATATACTGTATAAGCTTACTTGTTTTAAAATTTCATATATACTTAAATTAATAATATGCATGAAATATCATAAATAAATAAATTTACCTTTGTTTGAATCATAAATTTCTTTAAATATGATAAAAATGTTTCTTTAATATTTTTACTCAAATAGGTATCATATCTAATTAAATCTGAATCCAATTTAAATCTATTTGGATTTGATCTAAATCTGATTTAAATCTGATAATTTTGTAAATTTAAAATTTAATTTGATCCAAATCTGATCAAATTGAAAATTTTGAAATTTGATTTGATCTGATTTATATCCAATTCATAGATCAATCAGATTTGAATCAAAATTGTGATTACTAGGGTATACATGTAATTAGTTATTACTTTTGTAGATCAAAATATGTCTTGTAATACTATAATTGGAGTCTTTTTCTGACTATTTCTCCTGTGATGTTTTTTATGTTGATATATAAGATTTAATTTATAACATATAGGAGTAGCTGTCCATTACACAAGTGTATTATATTATATTCAAATTTATTGTATTAAACATACTATTGAGAACTGTGTTTGCTAAGCTGAACTTTTATTTGAAGATAGTTATCAGTTTTTCTGGTAAGGACTATATTATTATAGAAATATTCTAGACTAAACATAAGAATAAAGTTGATTATATATTATATCCATTTATTAATAATTTAATTTGTCCTTAGTAGTGTTTATGTTCTTTGAATTTTTTGTTTAACTAGAGCTTTCTGATTATTTTTTCTATCAGAGCTATTATACCAAACTCAAAAAATTATAACTGGAGTACCTTTTATACAACTGATAATTCTTTGACTATATATTTATATATCTTGAATATTATTTTTTAATGGATAGTTTACACTTTTTTTTTTTAACTGGGTGGCTTACACCTTGTTTATTAGATATTGTTGTGAGTATGTACAAATTTATTTTATACAAATTTAACTCTCTAGCTATCTAATTAAACTCACTAAGGATAGTCATACCATATGACTTATTGTTAAATACTAGTATATACTTGACTAATCTGCCAAAGCTCTACCTGTCCCATAAAAATTTGTTTTGAAAAAATATAATATATTCCAATTAATCCAGTGTTGACTGAAGTGTTTCATGATTTCGTTGATTCCTGGGATGTATGATTTGTGTATAGTGATTCTTCTATCTAGTGTTTTCCTTTTTTTTTATCTTTTTTACTTATGTTTTGATTCGTTTTCCATTGTGAAAAGAGCTGACATCTCAGTTGCCATTTACCCTAAAGGATGGCCAAGTATTTATCTATAATATTTTGAGAATTTCTTTTTGATTTTCTGTTGTTGTATATTCCTTTATTATTTTTAAGAGATCTTTTATTAATTAATGAGTGGCTTACATCTTGTTTATTAGATATTATTTGTGATTATATATAAATTTATTTTATATAAATTTAACTCTCTAGCTATCTAATTAAATTAACCAGGAAGTTCTACCATGCAGCTTATTGCCAAGTACTGATATATCTTAACTAATTTGCCAAGGCTCTACCTGTTTCATAAAAATTTGTTTTGAAAAAGTATATTGTATTTCAGTGTTAATTGGAGTGTTTCATAATTTTGTTGATTCCTAAGATATATAATTTGTATATGGTGATTTTTCTATCTAGTGTTTTCTATTTCTTTTTATCTTTTTTGATTATGTTTTGATTTGTTTTCCACTATAAAATGAGTTGACATCTTAGTTGTCATTTATCCTAAAGGATGGTTAAGAATCTATTGATAATTTTTTTGATAATTTCTTTTTGATTTTTTGCTATTGTATGTTTCTTTATTATTTTAAGAAGATCTTTTATTAGTGCTCCCTTGTGATATGATTTTTTTTCTCCGGATTCTATTCACTTTCAATTTTTTTTAGCTTGTTATTTAGTATTTTTGGAGGAATTTGTTGTTTTCTACTATTAATCTCCTGATTGACAATCTGAAGAAATGTTTTATAAAGGTTTACAATATTGCCTTTACATATTATAACATAATTGATGATTTTAATATGTTGACAACTGATGCTAAGGTTGTCTTTATATGTTGTTGCTACCTTTTTGTAAAGCTTATATTTAATTGATAGTTCTAGGTTCTATAGTTTTAGTCTGAAGAATCTTGTATTGTGATCAAGTCTATTAGTTATATTAATTATTATTTGAGATAGGGATTAGTGAATCATTGATTTAGCCTATGCTATACTTTGTAGTATATCACTATTTGTTATAATTAGGTTGTAATCTAGCATTCTCTAGTTAAGATATGTCTTGCTTTGATAAGATTTCTTGCAGTTTCTGATATTGTGTTATCTAGAACTTGACCATTCCATTCTTAAATCCATAGGCTGTTGCTATATTTGATAGGAATAAATATAATTTCTAAGACTTTGCTTGTAATGTTGCTTCCTTGATAAGCATGTTTACTTTATTATTATCTGGATTATTGTTATAGGCTTTGATTTTTTTCCATATGATATTGAGTCTCTGTTGTTTGATAATATAATTAATTATATTAATTAGATATTATTTTTTAATATTCTGATAATAGTTGTGTTCCCTTGAACTTTAAATAGTATTGAATATTGCTTGTCTATTACTACAAATTGTGATATTGTTGTTTGCTGGGACTGTTGTTAAAAAGATGTGACCATGTCTTTTTATTAACTTTATTTGTATCCAAAACAATATTAACTAGTTTTTGTATACAATTTATTATATATTAATGTAACTATTAGCATCAAAAACTTTTTCTTGCCAAGATTACTCTTTCTGCTAATCTTTTGATTACACAAAAAAAGATATTCACAAGAAGTTTTATACTTCACTAATATAGTCTTATCACTTTCTTTAAACCAACTTGAATAAAATTTCAAAATTTATCCTTATACCCTTTTTCTCTTGTTATTACTTCTCTTCCAACAAAAACTTAACTACTAGTAATCTAAAAGTCAAGCAACACCTTTCTTACCAATGGCAAAAAAGTTTTGAAAGGAAGAAGAACTAATATATAGTCATCTCACACTGTAGAGAAACAATACAGAGTATTATTAGTAACAAGAGACTCTTTTTCTACTCTCTTTGTCATTGGCCAATCTAATAGTGCTCGCTTCTAGGTTTTTTCTGAAAAATTTACCTATCTCAGTTTGATTCTGAATTTTGAGTAGTACAAAGTTTCTCACATTATGATTAGACAGAAATTCTACATTAGTAAAAGATATAAACAAGCTCACATTGGTCACTTCATATGTTCTAATGCATTTCCTCAGATCCATAAGGACCTACGATTCACTGTAAGTTATCATTATCTAGTGCAGCTAGATAAGAACACTATAAACTCCTATATTCTTGACTAAGCAAAAAAGAAAGAATATATTCTTCCCTCTCCTCTATCAAGAAAGAAGAATGAAGAAAAGGCTTAAAAGAATACAGAATAAGAATAATGTCTTAAAATTGTCATGTATATTCTTTATTAGCATAAATATTGAAAGATTGGGAAGATATTAGATTATTCACACCTAATCATTAATCCAATATGCAGTCAAATATTCAAGTGATTGAAGAATATGCCATACTGGAACATTAGACAATGGTTCAATCTCTACAGATAGTAGTACTTTGAGAAAAACAATATAATATTTATAAGTCCAACAAGGTGTATACTAGAAGTATCAAAATTCTCCTTTCTAGGCTGGAGTTATTGCAATAATAAAGAAGAACAGATTATTAAATAATAGGTTCTTAATTACCTCAGTGTCTATTCACCTTTTTCTATATCTTAAAGCCCTCTGAAACCCCTGACTTATCATTATTTAGAAGAATATTAATAGAAGTTACTATATTGAATAGGATATGGAAGGAAAAGATAAAGAACTGATAAATAAGGATCACAATATAAAGGTACTGAAAGTAGTAAATGAATAGATACTGTACCTTGAACTGATAAAGCCCTCAAAGAGTAACCAGTCCATAGTATCAATATGATAGTCATAGCATATTTTCAAGTTATCCATAATAAAACCATTTTCTCTCTTTCTTCCAGTGCCTTTTTTGTAATTCAGAATCTTCACTCCTATTTAAATTTGTATGGTCTTATCTTCATTTTTCTTCCCAAAATATAGATAGTTGAGTAGGATATCAAATACAATAGAAAAACAAACCAGATAGTCTGTAATAGACATAGATTCAAATATAATTCCTCCTAATTCCCTCTTTCTGAGGGATTGAAATTCATATTAGTACTAGTGATCTTTTACTAGCTCCCTAATCTTGATGGGGTAGCAATAGCCACGAAATGGATCTTTATCCTATTGTTTTACTTTCTTTGAAAAGTAGATCAGATATAGAAGCTAGGAATTTCTCTTATTTATGTTATGTCAATTAAATCAATAAATTTTGACTTTGCTATGAAAAAAAAAACTCTTTTCTGCAAATATTTTTTTTCTTAAAAATCTTTTTTTATGACAATTAGAAAAGAAAAGAAAAAGTAAATGGCGAGATGTACTTCCAAAGGGAACTTCAAAACAGAACAGCCTTATGGAGGCCCAACTACAATAAAAACACTTTGGCAAGAGGTGTTATAAACAAGTTATGTAAAAAAACAATCCCAAAGTCCACAAAAGAAACCATTAGAAACAAAACCCAAACTGAAACAAACAAGTCTTTTATGATATCCAACATTTCTAGCATGAGTATACAGACTTCCAATAGTACAACAACTACACTGATTTGTAATAAGACAGTATACAACACACCAGAATTTTCCAACCTGAGCAAAGAAGTCAAAGAGAATATTATCAACTTTCCAAATAATAAAGACCAAACTCAAGCCACATCCTTCACAAACTTGAATATGAAAACCAGGTTTTTGACTTAGATATTGATATGAATAAAAGAAACATAAACACAGTAGACAATCTTACTGAAAAGAAGAGAAAACTATAAAGCAAGCAAAAAGAAGACAATCAGATGACAAGATCAAGACTGCACCCTTCCTTTGATAGGGAATAAAGATATGTGAGAGAAAGGTCAAGATAGGCATCCTAGTATTAGAACTTCCTGGCAGAACAACAATATAGAAAATAACTCACCTTACAAAGACTCTCAATTTATCAAAGAATTTCTTACCATCTATAGTGAAAGAAATAATAATCCGAAACACATTATTGTTATTCTCAGTAATAAACAAGTGGCAATTGAGGCATACAACACAATCTTGCCAAACACAAACAATCACATATGAAAATCATGGAATACATAAATCTAACACTAAAAAAAGAAATTAGTATCAGAGTATGGGATATTTCTCTGGACACAAGTTCATTGAGGTACAACAGTCTTTGCTAAATATGAGACAATCAGCAATGTCATAACAAATGTGGCAAACAGCAACCATTATATATGCAAACAAAGAAAACAAAGAAGCACTGATCAACAAATGAAGCATTCCCTTAAGGTCAGACTTAGTCAGAGTTTTTGATGCATAATAGAATATAGGTAAATAAAAGAACATGGCCAAATCATAGTCAAGCTAACAAATCTTCCACCTAATACCACTGCTTTTGACCTCTGCCTTATCACTGAACAAGTCAAAGTGAAAACTTATTATATTTCAAAAAGAATATTATACCAAAGAAAATAATTTGCAATTCTTAGTTTCAACTACCAAAAAGATATAGATAAAGCAATTAAACAGAGTTATCAACTAGATGAACTGCCATTACATAGTAACTAATAGAAACTAAACTATGCTCAATTTATGATAGTCATGAATAATTAGTAGCCAGCTGTCCCATTAAAGAGAGACATATATAATAGAAACAATACAACAAAGAACAGGTAGAAAAATTTGAAAAACTATATAATAAGTTCAAATCAGCCTATATCTCAATCATCAGAAGTCAAATAAAAATATTTCCTGACAAACAAAGATGATCAAGTTCATATACAGCAGTAGCATAACAAGGTTAACAATAATACACAAACACAAAGCAAGGAAAAGATCAATCAACACTTATCAATATTCTTTAAATTTTGAAAGAAATTAAGTAGGAAATTAAGAAATCAAAAAAAATGTTATTGAGCTGGATGAAAAAGTCAACAACCTAGAGTTCATAAAAGATAACACTCCTGATGAGATAAAAACAGAAAATGAAATAGAGACATATACTACAACAGAAAACAAGCAACAAATCCCTATAAAAATAAAATATCAACTTTTAAATACAATAACAATAACAACAAATCTATGTATTAATAAGTAGAATAGAAAAAACATGAATCGAGCACTAAATGCAATCTCAAAACTCATCTCAAAGAGAACTAATTAACAACAGATAATTAATAGAAAGCTTGCAAAGTATACTAATCACATCACAGCAACAACTATCAAATGAAACTCAACAATAACAAACTCCCGTACTTCAAACATTTCATATACTAAACACAACTCCACTAATAAACAACAATGATATAAACAGTATCAACAACATGGACACTAGCCAATCTGCAGCAAATACAATCAACATATACTGATCAATATATAAGCTCACAATTGTAAATATTTAAGGACTGTAAATATATAAAAAAGAAATACATGATTCAACATGTATAGTAAGGAACAATGGGATATTATTGCAACAACTGAAACCAATGAATCACATCAACATTCAAAATACTGGAAATACCCAGACTTTCAAATAATCTAGTTTCACAAAGAAGCCCAGACTCTTGGACATGGCCTAAATATGATGATTAAGAGAGATATCAATAATATATTTATAGTTATAAAACATTTATAGGAGACTAATACCATAGACCTGGCTTTCCCAAAAAAAAGAAAACTTGGAATTATTGATATTTACTTCCCAGCTCAGGATGTATTAAAAGAATAGGCACAAACCACAAATATACTTAAACAATGGATCAATAAAGCAATATCACAGGACTGGCATATTATAGTAATAAAAGACATAAATGATATATCCAATCTCAATATAGATAAATTAAGTAACAAAAAACTAATAACAAACTATAATCTGTCTGAAAAGCAGATTGAGGTTCTTATACATAATGATTTTTAAGATAACATACTGCAAATATAATCCCATACAAAGGAAATATACCTGGCATGAACAAAGAATCTGCAGTAGACTTGACCAGATTTGGATCAACCTCAAGGCAACTTGGCAATTACACAAAGCAAGAATCAGTGATATGCTCGACTCTCTCATCAAAGAGTGGTCACAAACCAACAATTACAGAACTGAAAGTATGGGAACTAGATATTCCAAAACTCATACCTATTCACAACCCAAATCACAGATATAACTGGATTCTGACAGAAGACAAACAATGGGGAAAATCTACACAAATGGTAGAAATAAAACTTGGAAAAGTATCCCTAAGCCCAGATCAATAAATGAAATATGGAATCACTTTAGCTCTCTTCTTCTACAAGTAGCAAAGAGACATATTTCAAAGAAATGTGTATACAGAAGAAAGTATTCTCAAAGAATAGAAAATGAACTAGATACTTTATAGTACTTCTCTAACTACAACTCTTTCTAACAATCCTTAGACAACAACTAGTTATGAATCAAGACAACAATATATGACAAGAGAACAATATACCAATATATATTCAGAACTACTTTCCAATCATTACAGCTGAGCTATAGATAGTTAAAAAAAATCTAAATGATGAATATCATTCAAAGTGGATTGAGATACTGAAGTCATATATCTATGCACATAGAACTATTGCAAAACATATTATAAAGAAAAAAGAATTCAGAGCCATAATTCAAAGGACAATAAGTTGTTAAATTTTCCTAAAGAGCAACAAAAAAGATATAATCAATAGCATTTTAGATAGATCCATATGTTACATTCACTTAAACAAGATCATCAAAAGAGAAGAGGACATTCAAATTATTACAGAACTAGACAAGATCAAAGAAACAATCAAGCAATATTTTTTGAATAAACTTCACCTAGAAATATATCACTGCTAAAGCACTACCCACAATAATAATAAGAGTATAAAGCCAGGCCTTAATCAAAACAAGCTAGTACTCAAGTGTATTTCAAGAAATAATAACAGAAGAATTAATATTAAGAATTAGAAGCCATAGCAACAAGTCAGTACCAAGTAGAAACCAGATTTCTTATTGTACATATAAGTATCTAAAAAAGAATACTTTAGAAGAACTAAAAGAAATCTTTAACAAAATGTACAACTTTTAGAGGATAGAGTAAAGAAACTATATATCTGATACCTAAACTCAAAGATTGGAAGAATAACCTTGATATAATAAGATCAATTATTCTACTAGAAGCAGAAAGAAAAATCTTTACCAAGATCCTAACTGACCAACTAGTCAAAGTTTTTAAAGACCATCAAATTTTATTTGAATTAAACTGGGCAGTCCTATTAAGGAATAGCATACAAGATTCAATATATATTCTAAATAATATAATTGAATATACCAAAGAGATAAATAATGAAATATAAATTTTAAGTCAGAATATATTCAAGGCTTATAATTCTATTAACATTGAAATACTAAAAAAGGTATTGCATCAAATCAAAATCTCAGATGAATTAATAAAGATCCTAAACTACATCTTCCATAATAGGAAGAATATAATACACACATGTTATAGCCTATTAATTTTTACCTAGTAAAAAATAATATAAATTAAGGTGATATGATATCACCTCTGATATGGCAAATTTTCTATGACCCACTTCTCGGAATGATTAGTGACAAATATAAAGGATACTAGTTGATAACAAAGTTATGCAAATCTCTAAACCAAGGCTAGTTATCTATATATATAAACATCACAACCAGTGCATACATAAATAATACTATATGGATCATAAGCAACAAAGCAGAATTACAATATAATATCAATACTGCTAAACAATTCTTCCATATTAATAACATCAAAGTTATTCCTCACAAATCATAACTGATAATAATGAATGGTAAAGAGCAAGATTATATCCAAGGCATATAGATGGATAGACAAAGAATTTCTGATTACACAAAGGAATCCTAGTTAAAATTCTAGAAATCTGGTATAATAGCTTAGGCAAGAAGGACTATTAGAAAGCTCTTATTAAACAAATGATCCAAAAGACATGAACAGTACTAAGAATTAAATAAGTTACTAATATACAAATATAGTACATAACCATTTATGTCCTTATGTCTAGCCTATAATATCTCTGTAATAACATAATTCTAACCAGAGATAAATGCAACAAAATGATGTGCAAACTAATGACTACCTTCAAATACAAGCTTGGCTTAGCAAATACAATACCTAATATTATGCTATATAATAAATCTAAGTATAATATAATATATTTATGGGATAGACAGCCACTTTTACATGCCACAAATTGGATCTTATGCATCAACACAAATAATATTACAGGAGAAATAGCAAGGAAAAAATATTAATCACTACAAAATATATTCTAGTTCACAAAAACAATAATGAACTGCAAGGAAGAAATCTTATATATGATATAATATAGCTCCTTAGGACATATGGTTTCTCATTCCTGAATACTCTTAATGGAAAGTATACAATAATTGTAAAACCAAATATATCAGTTGAAAAAATCACCAACAAGCATTCTACAATCAGTACAGAAAAAATCTAAGAAAGCACAATATCCTTTTCATTAGCCAAATATTAAATAACAAAAAAAAGACTTTATACTGATGTCAAATAATCAGACTTAACCATCAAACTATACAAGGTCATATCCCATCCTGGTATTATATTTTGAAAGAAAGACTTCTAAAATAGATTACAGATGAATATTTTCAGTAGCTCATAATTAATTCTTTCTTATAGTGCAATAGATTGACAGACCAAAATATAGCATGACTATACTGGATCAGCACAAAGTTGAATAATCAAATTATTATTAGAAGAAAACAAAGAAGGGTGAATAATCAAGTTGCAGAATATAGACATTACAATAGAATTAATAACCAGTCCCCTTTAGCTGAATATATAGGTTACAATATTAATAACTATAACTAAAACCTCTATCTTTACACTTTTTTAGCAAGTTAACAAAGCTCAATCTGTATCCTAGTTCACAACAGCAGAGTAACCATTCATAATATCCATAATATTGAAAACAATATACTCAGATACAAAGTATCTCCAGAATCAATTCAGACTATACTGGATATAATAGGCTACCTTGATATGGAATCAACAAGCAGCAAGATAGAAATTTTTATATTGACAACAAAAGATCCCAACCAACTTTTAAACAAATTCTTTAATACTAATAGTAATATAATAAGCAAACTATCTGAACTAGTCATTAAAATCCAAAACAATATGATTTTTGACATATAAATAAACAGATTACTAAAAAAATATAAACATAACAAAAAATGGCTTATAAGCATTAGTTTCAAAATCATCATATATAAGAGAAAGAAGTTCACCTTCCAAGGATAAACAACATCATACCTATCTTCAAATCGAGCAAAAATAATAGCAATACTAATAACAATAAGTATTCTTCTATAGTTTAGCCATGCAAATATTTATATAGTAGCAATGTGGCTATAAATAAAATTAACAATATATTAACTCACAACTCCTATCAAAGCCCTTAAAAAATAAAAAAACTTCAATCTCTTACAACAAAAAAAAGATATATATAGAAAAAAGAATATAAAAATGAAGTTAAAAAAGGTAAAAGCTTATTCTGGAATAGAGTACAATGAAGATGCAGACAAACTAACAATATTGACCCCAGAAACAGTATACCTCCAAATAGTAGACTAATGACTACATATATTATAACCAACTCACAACTGACACTTATTCCTCAATAGAACTATCAAACAATGGACATTTCAATCAAAACAATGATCAAATATATTACAAATGCAATACATATGACAAAGTAGAGACTTCTAAATCATATTAAAAATAACTTCAATGATCTTGTGATAAAGAAAATTTACTGGCTATTAACTATAGACAACTTACAGCCAACCAAAATAAACAACCACTACATCAGCTGGCCTGATCAATAGCAAAGAAGATTCAAATTACCACTATAAAATGAAGAACTATTTACAAAACTAAACTCTTCAGTAAAATACTTAAACTGTATAAAGATAACAAATGCATAAAATGTGATCAAAGAGAATTCAATATATATCTATTTATCTGTCAAACATACCAGCATACAATAGGCAACTTCCTTATTGAAACCATAAAAAAGACTGTCACAAAATTCAATAAACATAACAAAACCAAAGACACTCTGTCAAAGTACTTAACCAATACTGCTTTATATTACAAATGATATCTAAAAATTGCCATCCAAGAAGATATTCTAAAAGAGACAATCAAGATAATTAGTGAGTTAATTTTCAATTGAAATATAAGAAAAGCATACCTTCAAGAACTCACTTAAGAGATTATCAAATATCTATAAGAAATATGGCACAAAAGATGTGAAGACTTTCATAACTAAAAAAAATAACAAGGTATCACAAGAGCCTTAGAAAAGCTACACAAATATAGTACTGCTATATCAGATCCATGGATAGAAGAAAGAGAGAAATATATAAAAGAATAATTTATCAGTATAATCAACAAACATGTTCATAATAGTATTAATCAATTACAACCCTTACCATTCATTGAAAATTTTGTATAGTGCTAGCCTAATCTTGATAGATTAGTTTTCCTTAAAAGGTGGTAACAAGTATTAAGTAGATTTCTTCTTATCAAGCTTTATTTGATAAACAAATATGATTATAACATAGAAATATGTAACTTTCTACTAAATTCAAATAAAGCAAGGCTGAGCCATCAATTTAAAAAAAATTAATATAAATATGTATTATCTATTTATGGTAAACAAGTAGATTATTATATATATCAAATATAAAACTATTCACATAATATGAATAAAACATGTGATATTATTTTTATTTTTCCTAGAACATTTTTATAAAGTAATCTAGTTATTAAACTGTTGTATTATCTTTAATCTATACCAGAGATTTAAAATACTTCAATATAGTATATGAATTTCTTCTTCCACCAATATTTCTTAATATTGTTGGCATGCTATCAATGCTATATGTTTTTATATATTCTATCATTGTAGAATTTACTCTTTTTCCTAGGATCTTTCAATTTTTTTAGCTTACAATCTGTTCTTAATCAGATAAGAATTTACAAACTCAATAGGCATGAATCATGTTTATTTCAATTGTGAACTCAATCACATCAAGTTAAACATGGTATTAACTACTTATGAACCTGTCTAATCAGGTAATAATTAGTTATGAGTAATACTAAATTAATAGGTTATACCAACAGATTCCTATCTTTAACAAGAATTAATAGAATTTTTTATAATTTTTGCCAATTAAAGAACTTGAACCAAAATCATGTAATATGATCTATAGAGTATTAATTACTGCAATATTCATCCATATGTTATATACCTTGAATATAGTCTTACTATTTACTATTTATTATTATACTGTATGTTGTGATTTATATAGATTAACTTTGATATTATTAATATGAAATAATTGTTCAATAGTATTAATAATATACTGTATTTTAATTCTGCTTTATTGTTTACAATCTAAGTGGTATTATCCTTTTTTCTTTTTTTTTTAAAAATTGCTGGCTCAGCCTTACTTTATTTGAATTTAGTAGAAAATTACATATGTCTATGTGCTAGCTACTTTTGTTTACCAAATAAAACTCGATAAGGGGTTAACCTACTTTGTGGCTTGTTGCCACCCTATAAGGGGAACTAACCTGCCAAGGCTGGACTAGCGCTAAATAAAATTCCTAATAAATGGTAGGGGGTTGTGATCAATTGAATACTTCTATAGATTTATTGATTAACTAGTTTAGTGAATTGATTTTTGATATGTTTCTCTCTCCTTGATCCATGGATCTAGATGAATAGAGCTGTATTTGTGCAGTTTTTTGATGGCTCTTGTAATGTCTTTCTGTTTTTTCCATGCTTGAAAACCTTCATATCTGTTTTGCCATATTTGTTGTAGGTAGCATTTGGTTTTTTCGGTGATTTCCTGAATACATGTTTTCTTTATATTTTGTTAGGGATCAGTTTGCCTAAGATTGTGATCATTTCTTTTAGGATGCCTCCCCAGATAGCGACTTCCAGGTATCACTTGTAGTATAGTGTAGTATTGTTTGAGTACTGTTTAAGAACATCTTTAGTTTTGTCATATTCACTAAATTTAGTGATGGTGTTTGTTATAGTGTTGATAATGAGGTTGCCTGTGGAGTGTCTGAGTGTCTGGCAGATAAAGGGGTGTATGTTAGATTCTCTCTGACCACAGTTGATGCATTTGTTATCTTTGTACAGTTTGGGAAGTCTGTGATATAATTTCACTTTTGTAGGAAGTTCTTCATTCTATAATTGGAGTCTAAATCTTCTTTGATGTTGATTTTGGCAACAAGTGGCGTGATTACTCATTTTTGTGGGTTGTAAATTGTTTACTGTCATGAGCCAATGGATTTTTCTTATGATATGATCATCAAAGTTGATTCTAGTCAGATTTAAGAGCCTCCATTTTGCTAGATGGACTGCATTTGTAATGCGTTGGATCATTAGTTTGATAGGGATATCTATGGTTTCTTGATCCCATTGGGGATGAGAGTAAGTAATGGATTCGTTGTTGTGTTTGTATGTATTATTCTACTGTTTGGAGCCATGCCATATATTTGGTCTATACTTGCGAGTTTATTTGCTACTTCATTGTATTTGATTCCTGAGTATGCCTTTACCTTGATTAACTTTAGTTTAATGCTTTTTTTCTTTAGTATATCTTGAATTTGTTGTAATAGATTGAAATTCTTTTGTTTCTTCAGCACTTTGTTTGGTGTTAATCGTGCAATGTTGTTTATACTGTTTATGGTGACATTGCTGTCTGTGAATATGTTGACATGGCTGAAGTTTGGTAAGATGCTGAGAGCAATGAGTATTGTCATGATCTCTGCTCTGATAGATGATGGGTGTTGTGTTGTTTGTCCTTGAAAGGTAAACTCTTTTCCTTCACTTATGATGATTTTAATACCTATACCCATGAGCCATTTGCGGTTGAGTTCTTTAAGGGATCCATCAGTATATATGTCAAAGATCATATGATCTTGTATCTTGGAGACTAGATTAGATAGTTCCTCAAGTATATGATCCTCTGTATTGAAGAGTTTTCTGAGAAGATTGTCTAGGTTTTGTGTTACTGAGATACTAACTTCTACCTGATCATAGGTGGTGGTTATGTTAGAGGTGCATAGTGCATTGAGTGTGGTGTGGATAGAATCTGGGGATACTCTGTACCTAAATGTGCTACCTTCTATGTTGGGTGTATCGCTAGTGGTGACTTTACTAAAATGAACCAGAATATTAATTGAGCTTTAGCGGCTGACTGAGAAAGTATATGAATAATTGTTTTGACTATGATCATTAATGTTGCAGCCCATGTATTCAATTAGAGATAATTGATTGTTGATTCTGTTGTAGTGTCTGTATTTTGTTAAGTGGTCATTTAATCTTTTCTATTTTCTTCTCAGAATTGTCTAATTGTTTAGTTCTGTACTAATCCAATATGGACGAGCTGTGTTTCTATTTGTAGATTGACTACATTGTAGGAATGGATTGATTAGGAGTTATTGCGACTGGTTGTTCATAATCCATTCTTGTATTCTGTTTTTGAGTGTGTGGTACCAAGCTGGAGTATGCCCTTGTATTGTTTGACAGTTGAGTCTGATTACTTGGTACCAATGCAATGTTTTTTCCCTCCTACTGTTTAGCATTTGACCGATGAAAAGAATGTTGTGCTTCTTTAAGTTTTTCCTGTATTGGTTATAAAACTTTTACTTTTGACTTTTTCAATGGGAATGTCTATTTCAGTGATTGTAACGTATCTTCCATTTAGTATATTTTGAAAGAAGAATCTGTGTGTTTTAGTAGCCATATGATATCGTGGGTGAGGTTTCTTCCTTGTGGTGGCAGGGGAACATGTAAATGACTTGTTATCATTTTTGTGGACCAGAACATGTTTTGTAGCGATTGTAGTCTTTCCCTAGCAATTTCTCCTGTAATATTATTTTGGTTGATTCATGAA
>CAJVPT010001370.1:0-21787 GCA_910592055.1 Acaulospora colombiana | reverse complement strand
AAGCAGTTATAGTTAACATGTTTTAAAACAGATTCAAAATGTACCAAATTGGTTTCAAATTGTTTTTGCATCGAATCCAAATTGGATTCAGATTTGGATCAGATCGAATCAAATCAAATTCAGATTCAGATCAGATTGAATCAAATCAAATTCGGATTTGAATCGGATTAAATCAAATCAAATTTGGATTTGAATCGGATTGGATCAAACTGTTATGGTTTCAAATCAGATTGGATCAGTTTAAAATGAATCAGATCCATATTCGATTCATATTTATAAAAACTGGATCGGATCGAATCTAGTTAAAATCTGATCTGATTCGATCTATTGTGATCACTAGATGCCTGCAAGGTCACTGTCAAAAAACACCTTTACACATACTACACCAACACTAGCGCTTCCAGAATAGATCAAGTATGGTTTTCTCCCAAATTGGCAAGCAAGATTTTAAATTATTATGTATCTGACTCGAACGATATCAAAACAGACTATAAAGACATCACAATAATCCTTCAATGATTTGAGTACAAACCACAAAGATTTTCTTACTCAACAAAAATATACTTATTTAACAAGACAACAAAGAAACAATTAAACTCCTTCATTGAGGATATCAACATAGCCCTGGAAACAGAATCATGTTTCAAATGGCATCAATTTGAACTCATAATAAAAAATGCTTTAAATTCTAATATCCCAACAAAAAAGCAACAACTTACTACAAAACCAAAACAACTATTTCCTGACATTAATCAAGCCATTAAGCAACTGAAAAGTGCCATCAGCAAAAATAGAAATAAGCCCTCCAACATCCTCCTTATAGAAAAAGCAAAGTTTTTCCACAAAAGAACATCTAGTTTTTTTCCAACAATTGGGACTATTAAAAAAATCCTTAAAGCACTACTATCAGAAAAACAAAAATGAATTGCTAATTACATGGCTGAACAAATCTCACTACGAGTAAAAGAAAACTATTCAAACTTTTGAAAAAGACCCAAACAATATATTTCAATAGCGCTCAATGATCTCAAACCATCCTTAGACCTATCTATCCTTCATGATGGTACTCAACTACAAGATGACCCAGACACACTTGACAAAATTATAATTAGTTATTATCGCAAACTTCTCACACCCAAAGAGTTTTCTATTAGTTAAAATTGGCTCCTTGACTATAGCCCCATTGACCAAATACCTACTGATCTATATCATACTACATTCACCGCAATCGACCAAACCAATATAGAAGAGTCAATCTCATCCTTCCCTCTAAACAAAGCACCTGGCCTTACTAAAATCTTCTATAAAGTCTGGAAATATATAAGTTCATATGCTCAAAAGATATTTGAAAAACTCCTAAATGAAATTCTCAAAACTGGTCACATCCTAGTATCCTGGAAAAAAACAGTTATTACTCTACTTCCTAAAAAACTAGTGTGGTTGCATGACCTCTCAGACACCAGGCCAATAGCCCTAATTGAAACCAGTCACAAAATATTTACAAAAATACTTAATACGAGGTTATCCTTCATTATTGCCAACAATAACATCCTTTTGCAATCAAATTATACAGGCACAAAAGATCAAAGTACTATGGAGCCCATTTTTATCATCCGCTCCTTAATGAACACCTCAACCAATCTAATGGAAAAATTCTGGATAGCTTCATTTGATATTTTCAAAGCATACGATTCAGTCAATCTTGATAGCCTCCTATCTGCCATGAATCGAATTAAAATCACTCAACAAATTTCATCAATCATATTGAATTTATTAAGGCATAGATCCCTCCAATTCATATCATACTACACACTCTTTCCACTGATCCTCTGACCATATAAAAAAAGATGTTCGCAAGAAGTTTTAATACTTCTATGCTAATAAAATCTTATCACCTTCTTTAAACCAACCCAAAGAGTTCTCTCAGGACTCCTTCACTTCCCCTTTTTCTTGTTTACAATCTTCTTTAAACAAACTGAATTCTCGTGGCTTGTAAAGTTCAACTCCCACCTTTACTACCTATGACAAGAAAGTTCCTAAAGGAAAAAGGATCAACAGTAAAGTATTTTCTACCTCTTAAGTTATAGTGGAGATAACAAAGGTTAAAAACTAGTTAAAGGACTCAACTCTCTACCTTTTTCCTGGTGTTGTGGCCTCTTAGAGCTATCTTTTTTACAGCTTTCTGGGGGATTTTGCCTACTCCAGCTTGACCCTGAAATTTTGAGTAGCACAGATCTCACTGACTCTGATTGATTGATGTGAAACACGTTGAATAAAATTGATAAACAAGTCCTTATTGGCCACCTCACGTGTCTGAATGTATTTTCTTAACTTCATAAGAACCTGGGGTTCACCATAAGTCACACTGTTCTGTGCAGGTGGAAATAGAATAAGCTTCCATTACATCATTAGATACAAGAAAGAGACCATCCGATCACGGCAAAAGTCACAAGATGCTTGATTGTTTCCTTTTAAAAATCAAAGCCACCTACTCCTAATTGCATGTCAGGTAGGTTCCTGCTTCTACTGCTCGAAAAAGTCCAACCGGAAAAAGTGAAGAAGAGGATCAGGAACACTCAATGGTAAAGCTATTGTGCATAGTACACTAAGAAGTTTTTATTCTATCTTCAAAAAATCCCAAGCTGGAAGACTGGAAGGTTAACACTGCCACACCAATTGAAACTCGAGATCAAAAATGTCAACAGTGACATGTGAGCTGACCAGATAATCTGGGAGATCCTTAAAGATCGTTAATACTAATGGCTACCAGCAGGGTATGCCAACCGTGAGGCAGGTGCAGTCCTTATAGAAGGAATTAAATCTGAAATACGTTGCACAGATAGGTAAGTATACCTATATTCAAATAGAAATGGGTTTAATTAAAGATAACTAGGAGATTTTCAAGTCATTTATGCAAACATCAACATACCACCTGGACTTTCTTGGTTACTCACTCCCTACAAGCCTCAAAACCATAAAGTCTTCCTCCTTATCCTTACCTTACTTCCGTAAAGACTCAGGAGAAGCTCCCCAGTCCTTCATCAAAAGGGGAACTCAAAATAGGACCGACACACGCTGAAAAACACTACAGTTACCTTGTCAAAATAGCACATGACTAGTCCTTTCTTTCATTTTTCTTTTTTAATTTTAATAACACCTGCATGCTTAATAAAATGTGGGCTTCTTTGAAAAAAGAATGCAATAAGTCTCTAAGTAGCTTTAGCTTATCGAATTCTTTATTTACCCCCAAATATACACTTCTGTACATGCGTATTGTGCAATTGTATAAATGAAATTTGGAACTTAATAAAGATTAGGCATAAGTCCGTAAAACAAAAAAAAAAAAAAAAAATTCATATCACACTACAACCTTACTACTTCACTATTGATTTCTCAGGATCTGAACCAAGGAGAAACAATAGCACCCCTTCTCTGGACCATTTTTTATGACCTGGTAATCTCTAGAATCAAGCAAAACCTGCCAAAGGGCAATAACATTTTTGCATATATCGATAATGTAGCCATATTCACACACAAATTAACAATCTTACAAGATGCCACTGATACCTTCACATCCTTCCTCAAGATGAATTATATTATAAGCAATAAAAACAAGACAGACCTCATAACTAACCACTCTTTCAAGAGTGATGAATGCAGAAAGAAGCTTATAGTGGAAGACATATCAATACCCCCAAAGCCTTTGAACCAATCCATCAAGTATCTCAGAATTTATCTATCAGGCAAATCATTATCAACTGCTACAAAAAGAAAACTCAAAGAGAAAATGGAAAACTACACCAAACATATAATAGAACAATGAAGTTGGAATAGATCTATAACAACCCAAGTTTCTAAATGGATCATCTCAGCTCGACTAGAGTATGCCTTGTAGATAGTGGTAATCAAAACCAATGATATACAAAAACTGCAAGCTCTTTTCAATCATCCCATCAAGTGTAAACTAGGAATAGAAAGAATAATCTCTAATAAAGCTTTATTTTCACAAGCTGGTCTTAACGTCACATCTCTCAAAGCCTGAAAGGACCAAACCATTGTAAAACTTCTAACATCAATACTCAACAATAGCAAAACTCTTCCTCACATAAAAAAAGAGATCTTATCCATCCAAATGAGCACAGCAATATGGGCTTGCACAATTTGTCAACCCAACATATTTCCCAAAATCAACTTCTGGATACTAGATACAGTGTTTACAGTCCTCTTATATAAAATCAATATTTGTTCTAATAATTGTTTATTCCAACACAAGAATTCACATCTATCAATAGGGCTTCACCTATTGATAAACAAACCAACAGTCATTATATTATCTAAATCCAATGTCAAAAATATCAGACAGTTCTTTCGATACAACTCTCCAGAAAAAAATACATGATCAGAATTTTATACTAAAATTGGTAAAATCTCATCAGGCAAAACTCCACTCTAGCTTGAAAACTTCAAACCAAACATATCAAACCTAATTGGAGACACTCTCCCCCACTTAAACCCACATCCCTCATTCTAGGTATTTTTCAACAATGACAAGTTTGACTTTATTAAAAGATGCAAAAAACATCAAGAATATAGAAATTATAAAGGGAAGGCATTACATCCTCAAAGACAATAACAACAATAACAACTTACACCAATTGATTCCTTGCACCTGTTCAGTACAACCTTGTTTTATCTCAAAACCTACTTCTGACACCAAGTCAACCTGGTATATTATGCAAAACAATCTTCCCTACCTCCTAAATAATATTAATGAACTCAGACACATGTTTGCTTCACAAGCACCTCAGAGCATTCCAATTATAAACATACCATTTCTTCCTTTACTTACAATCCCAAGTCCTAAAAAGATATCCTTGCATCAACATTCTAATACCATCGAAGTAGAAATTGACAACACCTCAACTCTCTATCCAAATCTTTCCCAAATACAAAATGAATTATGGACCATCCTAACAGATTTAATACAATCAATCCCAGTTGGCTCACATATCGAGTGCAATTTCAAAAATTCTCTCAACTTCTCAACATCATTATACTCAAACAGAAATATCAAAATCCCTTATAGTCACTTCAGTAATTATTGTCAAAACCTCTTCAAATCAAAAAACATTTCACTAATATTCAAAAAATACTTACCCACAACCAACACCATAACAAATCAAACTACAAAAGAGATATCTATACTTTTAATAAACAATTATAACACATCACTACTCGTCAATAATCAAGTTGGAACCAGCTGCACTCAGTGGATTAAGTTTATTAACTTATCAATTAATCTCATCGCCATTATCACTAGTCAAAAATATCTCCTCAAATCCACCAATATTCAAGATTTTATTCTACTCAAAGAAACAAACAAAAAGTATTGGCATACTGACAAATACCAGTTCCGGTTATTATCTACATTCAGAACTAAAATCCTCTTTAATAGCCTCCCTACTAGAGCCAAACTTCATAGCAGATATCCTTTACTCTACCCATTATCTAAATGTCCCTGATGTGATCACATAATTGAAACCTAGAACATGTTTTCAACTGTATAGAGAATAGAGAATTACTTAACAAAAAACTTCTCAAATTTAACAACTTTTTTAAAAAAATCTTACAAAAACAAAGTCAGAGAAAAAATCACTTTACACAGACAAATATCCACTACACAAATATTATACTAGCAGATAGCAGAACACTTCTAAATATTTCTTTAGGAATACCCAATCAGATCCTTGAACAAGTTCAAAGTAGCAAAACAAAGATTAAAATTATAAACAAGGCTCTAAAAATTTTATACAGAATATGGAAAGAAAGATCCGCTACTGCCACTACAGCACCACTCAATAGCATCAAATAAAAACCCATGAAAGCAACCAGAATACCACCTGATAATTAAACCACTGAACCAATCCCATAAACTCCTTAGCACTATTTTAATATCTTCAAATAGACTCTTAAACTCTATTAGCTACTTTATCTTATCTCCAGCAGTAATAGCATTGTTTTCGAATAAGTAATTGCCATTTGATCCTACTCTGGCTACCCAGTCACAGACTGCAAGTGTGTCACAATAGGACAATCGCAATAGGTATTAGTTAATTTATTTAGGTATCACAATCTTATAAAGACTATTCATATAACTGTTTATGAATTAATTTTCTAATAAAAACTTGCATGTATTGCTCATTTGCGATAAAAAAAAAATTGAATGATATTCTATATAAATATGATAACAACTTGCAAAATTAGGATAAATCTTCAATATAATCAAATAAATATATCAAAACAATATAATAAGATTTTTTTATATTACTTAATCAAAATATATAAATAATAATAACTTCAAAAAAGTTTATTTGCAGTCTAAATATAGATCACTAAGAAATATAAATAAGCAATCATATGATTTATCAATAGATTTAAGTCAATAGCAAATATAAATAAAGTATAATATATATTAAGATAGTTAGTAAAAAAGAAGAAAATATAATAAATACCTTAATCAATTTTTTAATAAAATATAATAAACATTATATATACTCTATGGGTTTTATAACAATTACTAAAATAAAGAAATAGTGAATCCAATGGATCAGTAGTCATATCACTAGAAATATATATTATTTTAGATAGTATTATAATTAAGATATTAGAGGTCAATGTGACAACTTGTGACAACTTTTTACAAGAAACAAATTCTAACTTATTATATTACATATTTTTGGATAACAAGGTAAAGGGTTAAACAAAATCTCCTGCAACTCTACATTGAAGATAAGTTCATAGAAATTATCAAAAATGCTGAAAGTTAACATAAATCAAAGTAATAATCAATAGAGATCAAGATCATTTAACAAATAGATAATGAATCAACAATAGATAATGAAGTAACAATAATATGTACACAAAAGATAGAAAAATTAATAGTCAAAAAACAATATATTAGTAAACATAGTTCTTATATTATTAGGAATAGAGACATGATATCATCAACAAATCACAAAATAAAACTGAAAAAAAATGGAGTCAACAGATTTCAGAACACCAGGCTCATGCATAGGACCTAGTATGAAAAAGGGTTAAAGATGGACACATGTGGAATACATCTTTTAAACAATCCCAACAAAGAAGCTTTTTAATCAAACTGACCAATGACAAGCTACCTACACTAAGTAAGTTGGCTATAAGAAGACTAGACCTATACAAGCAAGGAAATGTATCACATGTAGCCAACAAGATGAAACCATAGAACACTTGCTAGAATGTTCAGCCTATAAGAACCAACTAAAAGAAGTATGGAATAAAAGAGTAGATAGTATTATCAAAAACTTTAAAGAGTTGCTAGAGGAAAGAAAGAGATAGACTGAGGAGAAAAATCCTAGGTTAATTATCAATAACTGAGAAGAGATAGGAGAGTTTGATAAATGGATCTCTAAAGTAGTAGAACAGATTTCTAAAACTAGCTAGGACACACTAAGCCTCTGTACTGACCTTATAAGAACAGATATTATTCTAGAAATAGCAGATCTAAAATGTCAAGGTAAACATATAGGAAGAATAGTAAGAAAATGGATAATAAAAATACAAAGAAGAGTTTGCAATCAAGTTTGAAAAAAAATTTGGAACAAGAGATACAAAATAGTAATTGAGTGGGAAAAAACACAAAGAATTAATAGAGAGAACAAGACAAAAAGACCTCCATATCTTTCAAACCCGAAATCTATACTCATAAAGAAAAAAGAGCCACTAACAGAAGAAGAAAATCTCGAAGATGAAGATCTCTGGGAAATTTTAACAAGAAGAGTAAAGTATGAAATAAAATGGCTGGGGTTTTAAGCTTTGTCAGAATATCACAGAGTGATCTGCAGTAATGACCTGCAGGCAATGAAGTTAACAGTTGGAAGGGTCTTTATCTGAACTGTTAATGGAACGATAAATCACTTCCAAAGTTACACTTAGAGTTTTAATAATTCTTTAAAACAGAGACGAGTGAGTTAGGTAGAGTCTTAGCTTTAGCGATACATTCTCCAATGTAAAGTATACACATGTTTAATAAAGCATACATACCTAGCCTGATAGAAGGTTTAAAAAAAAAAATGATATTATCAACAAATCTTTATTTCATAAAAAAGAAAAAACTTATAGATTATGTGCAATTATAGTCAATATTTCAAGAAAAACAGAAGATAAAACTAATGCAGTTCTAAGCAATACTCTTAAACTTCTATAATAAGAAAAAAACCTGTTGAGAAAATGATTTATTAATAGAAATAAGTGATTAGTTTTTTGAATATAAGAGAAAGATATTATAATATAAATAGAAGAAGTTAACTGAAAGAAAGACAATTTTGCCATCCAACATATAATACTCCTTATAACTTACAAAAACAAAAAACAAAAAAAAAACTTAAATAGAAAAGTCTTTCAAAAATCTAAAACCAAAGAAAACATTACCATTTGATATATATGTTTAGTATATATGAATCAGAAAAGTAATAAGAACATCATAAAAATACATTTAAAAAGATATAAAGAAGTCCAAAAAATTTATATTTATAAGATAAATACAAAATCACAAGTGAAAGACTATATCAAATAGTACAAATATCTCAGCCTAAACTCTAAAGCAATTTGAATAATTGTAATTAGTACAAAAATATCAAGAGCTATTCTAAATGTGAGCTTAGCAACAATGAAATCAATCAAATATTAATTAAGAGAAATGATAACTTAGCTCAACTCCTAAGTATTGAAAAAACCTATACCAGTTTAATAGTTAGAGAATTAAATGGTATTCAAGCTAAGGCATGCTATATACCCAAAGATCTCTATGTACTTAGAAAGTATAACTTTACAGTAGTTTGCTTCAAGACAAAATAAAAAAGAGATAAAGTATATAAATAATATATTTTCTTGCAAGAATATTATTTCTCATGAAATAACAAATATATATCCAAAACAAAAAGAGAGAATCTTAAAGGTAAAAATAGAAATATATATTTAGGTCTAGAAGCATAGAAGTAGACAATGAATTAATATCTGATTTGCAATTAAAGAATAAACTAAAAGATTTTATTTCTATTCTGACAAGTTATTATAGTTTTAGGAATCTAAGACAAATTAGCTAGCAAAGCAATAATAGAATAAGATGAGAAAGAAACAAAAAGAGAAAAATATTTTGCAACAGAAAGCAATAGAAAACTAATTAAAAATCAATAAAGTAATAAATATAAATTTTCTGATAATAAAATATAACTCAAAATAGAAAGTATACAAGATTCTTTAAAAGGTATTTAACCAATCTAGAAAGATTATGTGCTAGAATAGATATTTTAAAGGGACAAACAGTTTTCAGAAAAATAAGACTCAATAATAAAAAAACAAACCATTATTAAAGATACACCAATCCTTAATAGCAATCAAAAGGAGTAAAAGCCTACTGCTTTCTTATAAAAAACCACAAATATGGATAACAAACAAATTCTCAAAAGCAATAATATAATAGAAGAGAAAGAGAATCTAGATATCACAATATTTTTATAAGATAAATAGAAAATTTTTTTAATATTAGTAGATATAGACTATTAGAGAAAACCAAAGAAGAAAATGAAATAGATAAAAAGGTAATTAGAATTAGTATATATAATGTTAAAGGAATTGCAAATAAAACAAAATAAAAAAATACAATTAAAGAGATATTAGAACAAGAAATAGGCATATTGAAGTTATATAATTGATACAAGTTAATTCACAATAGATATTCAATAATCATAAAGACTACAAACACTTTTATAGTACTAACAAGGATATACTATTTGAGATAGGAGTTAGTTTTTTAATCAGAAGAAATTTGGAAAAAAAGATTGTATCAGTAAAAAAAAAAGAAAAATATATTATTTCCATCAATATGCTCATGAAAAAAAAGAAGATTTGTATTATACAAGCCTATATTTCTTCAGACAAATTATGAAGTAAAATAGTATAGAATAAGTTAATCAGCCTTATTAAAAGAAAATATAGATAAGGCTTTTACATAATAGAAATAGAAGATTTTAATATGACCTATAATCTATTAGAAAATAGAAAGTTCTTCTCAAAAGTAAGCTTTAGATTATTGTGGTGACCTGAAATCTTATTATTTAACTCCTTGATAAATGGGACATTATAGATATACAAGCTATATAAGAAAATAAGGAAAAAACTTCAATAAGAAGAAATCTAACAAGTAATAGTAGAATAGACTATATTTAGATCTCTTATAGTTTAACAATTTATCCACTACTCCAATTAAATAATCCAGATATAGAAAATGTTGCTGGTAGTAATTATACTATATTTTTAACACCTTTATATAACAAAGATCTTTTCATAAGAAGCAAAATTACAAAACCTTTCACAAATATACTAATGAAAATTGATATAAAAAAACATCTCTATTATAAAGCAAACCTTTCGTGAAAGAGTAGATTATAAATTTAAAATATCACTAGAATCATTATTACAAGAAAAACTTAATCTAGAAAAAAAGAAAGATTAAATAAACATGCTATGGAAAATCTTTAAGAAACTGTTATATAAAGCTACCTTTAACAAGCTGGCAACAAAGAAAATATTTTAGTCAAAAGAAAAGCACTATAATTATAGCACTAAATTTATCAACTATAGAAAAGTTCTACAACTTAAAGAACTTTACAATAAAGTAGAGATATCAAAAAAAAAATAGATAAGCTATAAGTAAAGATAAGTTCTTAAAGGAGGTGACAGAAACAAAAGTTAAATCACCCCCACTAGAAAATATTAAAATTTTTAAATTAATAACTATTAAAAAACTACCTACAATTGTTCTCTATTATTCAAATCATTAATTTATAATATTTTCTGACTTTTGTTTCTATTAAAGTGAAGAGCTATAAATTTTATTACTCAAAAAGAGACATAAGTGATCTGCAAAATTTTATATGCTAAATACTTTAGGAATCTATCATTAGCTATAGGTTCTCAGTTTAGCTATAGAAAAATATAATAATATCTACAATTCAAGTTATCAGATTGAAAACTATTGTATCTAACATAGTATTTCTAATATATCATGAAAATCTTTGAAAAAAGATATCCAATATATTATAGAAGGCCTTAAATTTATATATCAATAATTGGAAGCAAAAAAAAATAAGAGATAATATTAAAACTACTCTGAAACAGAGATATAATTACCTGAGAAACAATTAAAGATGGATGGTCAGCTCTCTAATCATCAAACTAGAAGTAAAATAGTATTTGATAAGATTAAGATTAAGCAAGGTGATAATGAATATATCATAACTCAAAAAGATAAAATAAAAAAGAAAATAAGATAGTATTTCTGCAAAGCCTTTAAAAAAAGAAAAGCTAATTATAACAGTCTATCAGAAGATTGAAAAGAAGAGTATAAATCAAGAGAATACTATATGTCCAAATAACTTGATATAATAAACTATTTGAATCAATTTCATAAGAAGAATTAAGTAAAATATTAAGGTACTTCTTAATAAAAAAGCTCCAAAAAAATCTCAAATTAGTTATAAAATGCTAAAAAGGTTGAGTCAAAAAAAAAATTTTTCTTGAGAAGAATATTAAATAAATTTTTATAATGGGAAGTTACTTTGAAATATTGAAAATAAAGTTATATATATCCTATAGCTAAACTTAAATCTTGGGGTTGTGAACTTTTAAATACTAGATCTATTATTCTATTAAAGATCACAAGAAAATGTTTTACCAAAATCCCAACAGAATGAAAAATATTTGTAAAAACAATAATATTCTCAGAGAACTGAACTATGCAGGACTATTACAGTAGAACCAATTCAGATTTTTAACAATATCTGTAAAAATATCAGAGAAAACAAAAAGGAACTATAAATACTTTTTCAAAATACTACAAAAGCATACAATACAATTAGTCTAGATATGTTGGTAAAAATAATGAAAAGAATTAAAGCTTCAAAAGATTTTATAAAGATTATAATGAGTCTCTTTCAAAATAGAGAATTTTGAGTTATATTTGAAAATGATCATATAGAATTAATAGTAGCTAGAAATGAAATTGATAAAAAAAAACTATTTTATCTCTACTATAAAGAATTTTTTATAATCTTTTTCTTTGCAAAATCTAGAATGATATATAAAGAGGATACAAAATATTAGTAACATAGAATCTTGATCTAAAAAAAACAGACTACAAAAAGGTTAGAATTAAGGCATGCAGCTATAGCCTTCATGGATGATACAATGTAAATAGCAAGATCTAAATAGAATATGAAAAAGATTTTGAAAACTGCAAGAATCTTCTATAAAACCAATGATCTCAAATAAATAGTAACAAATTAGTCTTGATCACTATTAACAATCCTAATTGCTATTTAAAAGAAGTAAAATTAGGTATTAAAGAAGAAGTAATTAAAGAACTCAATAGAATAGAACAGGTCAAATTCTTAGGATTCTGAATAAACAATCAAAAAACTGCAATCAAGCTTAAAAAATGAGTGCTTAAAAAAGTCAACATAATAACAAAAGCCCTCAAACATAAAAAGATGACAGACAAATAAGCTTTCTATATTTTGAATAAAGTATTAATACCTAGTATAAAATTTAAAATACAATATAACATATTGTCCTGAAAAATATATAACACCTTGATAACAGTATATAGAAAACTTTTCATAAATAAAAGTGGTTTATGCAAATTTATATTCAACAGTATAATCTACTATCCAAAGATCCATAACTTGACAAGTGTTTTAACACTATAAAAAAAAAAAAAATCAAGTAACAGGACTTTACAATAAACTAAATAATCCCAAACCAATAGGAATTACAACAATTATTAAACTCAAACAAGCACAGATCAAGAATTGAAAACCACTCAATTTATTAATCCATAAATTTCTAAATTATTTAACAGATAAAGATAAATTCACACTTCAAGAGATCAAATTATTAAAGATATAGAAATAATATTTCATAGTTAGAAATGGCAAGATACCTTTAAATAGAAAGAGAAAAATATTTGAATTGAAGAATATCTCATCAAAAAAATATAAAAAGTCATACTATCACTTAGAAACAACTAATTGATGTACCTGAACCAGCTAATCAATCAGAAAATCAAAAAATAAGAGATTGGCAAATCCTTCAGCTTCTGCAAAATATAAGCAAAAAACATATAGTATACTAGAATAGTTCTAAATTATAATTAAAAATTTCTTAGGAAAATAACTAGAGCAGTTTATAAGATTCTGAAGAGAAAACTATAAAAATAAAAATTAAAATACTTCAAAATAGAACCTAATTGAGACAAGTAAAAAAAATCATAAATAATGAAGAGAAATAAAAGAAATTAAGTAACTTGGTAAAAATTAAGACAAGAAAAAAAGAAAAAAGTTGTGATAGTGAAGTATTTTACCAGTTGTAGTATCAACAACAATCTGGAAACTAGTATACAAAAATGTTTAGAATATTCAAAAAGTATAGCACTAAATAGTAATTGTATCATAGAAAGAAGAATAGAAGAAATATATATAGTATCATATCTCAATATAAGAAAGTCTGCTAGAAGAACATGAAATTTAAAAATCTCTAATTCAATGTCAACACTTGAAAAAAGAATTAAAAAAGTGATTTACAGTAATCAAAGTTCTTTTATAATTCAAAATGATAGAATAAATCATATAGATATTGTATTTAAATCTGGAAAGAATTTATTATTAAGAAAAATATTAGAAAAGAATCATATCAAAATTACTTGATAGAAATACTTTAATATAACCTTGGATCAAATAAAAAACTAATCTTTTATTCTGATGGATCACTTATTAATTATGGTAAAAAAGAAATAAAAATGGGAGCAGCTTGGATTCAAAAAGAAAAAGAAGAAAGAAAAAGCAAGTTTCAAATAGAAGTAAACAATTGATTCTTGTTTACAAAAGTTGAATTAATAGTAATTATAACAATACTCCTGGTAGTCTTAATTAAGAGAATGGTAGAGATCTGCACAAATAGTCAGATATATATTTCCAAGTAAAAATCATTAGAAAAAGAAGATCCAAGAAGAACATATAAGAAATGGTTAAAAAAAATAGTCACTCTGGATATACATAATAGAACTAATAAATATATATATATATAGATTTAAGACTTATAAAAGTTAAAATATACTCAAATAATCTTTATAATAAAGAAACAAATACTTTAACTAAGAAAGCCTTGAAATATTCATCAATTAAATAGAAAGATCCCATTTTACACAAGATTATTACTGAAATCAAGTGACAAAAGACAACTTTAGATAATTTAATTGGGCAATTTATTAAGAATATTAATAATAAGACAACAACCTGCCAGTGGACAAAACAAAACAAAATAAAGAAAAATTGGAGCCACTAGATTTCAGAATATTAACTTATATATTGAACCTAGTATGTAAATGAATTAAAAATGAATACATATAGGATATATTTTTTAAACAATCCCAACACATAAACTTTCTTATTAAACTGACCAATAATGAGCTACTCACCTTAAGCAAGTTGGCTATAAGAAAATTAAATCTTTACAAACAAGTGAAATATATTGTATATAGCTAACAAAATGAAACTATAGAATATTTGCTAAAATGTTCAATCTATAAGGACCAGTTACAAGAGTTATGGAATAAAGGGATAGATGAAATCATTGGAAACTTTAAAGAACTACTATAGAAAAGAAAAAATGAGACTAAAAAGAAAAATTCCAGGCTGATCATTAATAACTAAGAAGAAATAGGAGAGTTTAACAAGTAGATCTTTATAGTAAAACAAAATTCTAAAACCAGCCAAAATACTCTAAGTTTCTGTACTAACCTTATAAGAAATAATCTTATTCTAGAAATAACAGATCTAAAATATCAAGATAAATATATAAGAAGAATAGCAAAAAAAAAAAATGGAAAATAAAAATACAAAAAAGAGTCTGTAACCAGGTCTAAAAAAAAGTCTGGAACAAGAGATGAAAAAATAATTGAATGAAGAAATTGATAGAAAGGACAAGACAAAAAGATCACCATGTCTTTTAGACTAGAAAATTATATCCCAAAGAGAAGAGATCCACTACTTGAAAAAAGAAATCTTGAAAATAAAGGTCTCTGAGAAATTTTAACAAGAAGAGTAAAGTATTAAATGAGATAGTTAGGTTTTAAGCTTTGTTGGAATTTCACAAAGTGATCTGCAGTAGTAACCTGCAAGCAATAAAGTTAACAGTTGGAAGAATTTTTACCTGAACTACTAATGGAACAATAAATTATTCCTGAAGTTGCATTTAGAGTTTTAATAATTCTTAAAATAGAAATAAGTGAGTTAGATAAAGACTTAGCTTTAGCAATATATTTTTCAATGTAAAGTATTCATATATTTAATAAAGCACACATACCTAGCCTGATAGAGGATTTCAAAAAAAAAAATACTAATAATATATATAATACTTTTTACAACAAATCCTAATACAAATATTAATTAATATATTCTTTTTATATTAATAACTTTTGTTTAATTTATTGTCTACTTGAAATTGGTTCAAAGTTAAATTTATAGTATTGCTACTTTTTATACCTTTATTACACAATATTATTTTAATCTAATTTTTTTTGCTTTTATCTTTCATTTTGAATCCACTACCATTGAAAAATTAATTTTTACTATTCAATACACACATTTACACCTTTGACAACATTTATTTAAAATTCTTATCTGCTATCACAATTTAATTTTTTTACTATTGATTCTCTTGAACTATCTAATTTATTTGCTGATTGTATATCTTGAATAGATCACTTTACTCTATGTCTATTCAAAACTTATAATTATTATAAAAACTATTTATTTTTCAATAAATTTTTATATATTAATTTCTTTTTAATTCTCCTATTATTACTTTTTCCTTTTCTTCTATTTTATCTTCTATTTTTATCTTTTTGAATAATACATATACTTATATAACAATAATTACCCCCAAAGATATCTATAATTATTTTGAACAACATTTTTTACTCTAACACTCTAATATATTATAAGTGGAACTTTTCTTGGTGATGAAATCCAGGATCATATAACTTGATTAACTTTCTTTAAAAAGGCCATGATAATTAATTAATAGAAAGGCAAAAAACTAATTCATATACTCAATATCTACTTTCAGGATGAAGTTGAAGAATAATGGATAATTTATTTTGAGAATTATAACATTGATGCCAATACTATGAAATTAAAGACAATTTCTGTTACATTCAAAAAAAGGTTTTGTATTTAGCAATATATCAATAAATAAATATGTGATCTTAAAAAACATAGGCAAGGACCAATTGAATTTGTAACTACTTACTATACTACTTTCAAAAAACTTCTTAAAAAATCCATCTTGAAGATGATATAAGTCCTAGTCAACAACTTCACCACTATATTAGAAAATTACTACTATAATTGATTTTTATTATCTTTATAAACAATTATAATAATGTGGCTACTGTATATGAACTTGCAATAGCCTACTAAAATAATCAGAATATAAATAATTATAAAAAACATGCAATATTACTTTACTATAAGGAATTTCAAAATGGCTTCTTTTAAATATATGATTTTATTGATACTCTTATTAAAAAGTTTGAAAAGCTTCAATTGAACTTGGCTAAAAAATTGAAATTTCTTTTTGCTTAAGTAAAAAAACAAGGCTCCCATTCAGTTGGGCTTTAGTTTTGGATCTTTTAAATTTTGCAAAAAAGAGATAGTAGTTACTTTAGATTTAAAGTCATAAATTTCCCATAATAGAATCTTGGAAACTTTTTTGGGGTATAGGTTTAATTTTCTATTTAATTCAGATTGTTTTTGCTTTTATTTGATCTCTTTTTTATTAGTAATATTGGGTTGATTGTGTTAAACAATATAGACTTCCTTTTTATATTTAGATTTATTGAACTTTTTCTTAAATTTATCAATAATAAGATAGTTCAAAGATTTTTTAAACCTAGAAGAGTTTGCTTGAACTTTTTAAATATACATTCTCTAATCAGATATTTTGATTTATTATATATGAAATATATAAGTTGAGTAGAATTAGATATATTGGTAGAATTGAAGATAGGTTGCCTTATCTTTTATGAACCAATTACTTAATTATAATATCTCTAAGAACATTTTGAATCTTCTTGTTAAAGCTACTCTAGAACAAATGTTATTATATCTCAATTAATATAAAACTTAATGAAAATTCTTAAATGATTTAAAGTACCTATAAAAAATAATTATCTTATCTTCAATAATTCAAGGAAAATCATAACTACCAGATACTTTATTCATATCAAAGAAAATTCTGTAATAGTTATTCTTGATTTTAGTATTATTGTTGACATTATTACTAATAAACTTATGGAAAAAAAAACTTGATTTAAAAATTAATATCAAATCCAAAACCATTGTAATTATTGCCAATGATATATGAGTTAGGACCCTTGAACAAATAACTTCTTTGAAAATATTTATTCAGAATTTAATTGTATCAATGACATAATAAGTAATTGAGTCACATAAGAAAATACTGTTTCTGGTAACTGATTAGCTAGATAATATGAAGGCAAATTGGAATTTTGAGGACTGTACTCTTCAAATCATTTATAAAGGCAAAATTATTACCATAGAAACTATTCATCATACTGGTACTTCCTTACATCTTCTATAGGAAGAGAACAACTATAAGAATAATAAGGATAAATTTTTGAATAAAATTGAATATAAATTTAAAAGTAATCTTGAGGAACAAGAGATCTATATATTTGATTTTATTCTTAAATCTGAGAATGAAAACCCTGTTATCTTTCTTTTTGACTATCTTGAATCTAATAAATCCACTCCTAAACCATATACTGGAATTTTAACCAAGAAACAATAGACTGAAATTTAGCAAATTCTATAGGATCATAAGGATATCTTTATTGATTACATTTTTAAGGAAAGTCAAACAAGTAATCTAGAAAGGACCACAATTGTTATCCATAGCATTCATACTGGAAATGTTACTTCAATCTAATAGCAACTATATAAGATCTTATTTGATTAACAGGAATTCATAAAAAAGAAAATAGAAAAAATGCTGTAGTGAGAAATTATTAATCTTACTTTAGCTCTTGATCTTCTTCTATTATTATAGTATCCAAGAAAAATAACAAACATCACTTTTGTGTTAACTATAGAAAGCTCAATGCAGTTATTAAAAAACATGTGTCAATCATTGATAATCTTTTAGAAACCTTTAATAATTCTCAATGGTTTACCTGTTTTAATTTAGCAAATGGATATTGGAAAGTTACAATGAGTAACAGGGACAAATATAAAATAGTATTTATAACAGAATATGATCCATATGAATTCAATATTATACCTTTTGATCTTTGCAATACTCCTGCAACTTTCTAATAATTAATGAACAAAGTATTGGTTTTCCATTATGACAAATTTGTTAAAGTTTATCTTAATGACATTACTATTTTCTCCATCACCTTAAACTTTACTGTTAATATATTTCTACTATCTTGGATACTTTTAAGAAAATCTTCTTGATATTGAATTCTGAAAAATGCTACTTTTTCTATTGCAAGTGAAATTACTTAATCATATATTTAACTATAAAGGAATTTAACTTGATGATGACAAAATTATGAAATTTAAGAAATTTCTAAATCCCACCATTATCAGGTAACTAAAAAGATTTCTTGGACTTGTTTTTTATTATAAAAAATTCATTAAAAACCTTTTTTTCATTGCCTGTTTTCTGGATTTTCTCTTGAAAAAGAATACCTTTATAAATGGATGGAGGATTACTAGCAAGTCTTTGAAACTTTGAAGTAACTTTTAGTTTTATCTTCTGTCTTTAAATACTCAGACTTCTTCAAGATCTTCTACCTTTATATTGATATCTCTAGAACTGGTATTGGTACTGTTCTAATATAAAAAAATAAAAAAAAAAAGTATGCAATAGTCTATATTACTTGCAATTTCAACAAAGTTAAGTACAACTATTCTACCACTGAATTAAAATATATTGCAATCATCTGGACTGTTGAATATTTTTATCAATATCTAGGAGCTTAGCACTTCTTTTTAATTACTAATCACTTTACTCTCCAATAGTTAAAAATAACTGAACTTTTAGGATGATATATAAGATAAATACTTCACTTAGAATCCTATAATTTCACTATTAAATACAGGGCTAAGAAAAAGCACAATAATATTGATGCCATATTTAGGATATATTATGATAATGAATTAATTTTTTACAACTTTAAGTCTATATTTATCCAAAACTAATTCAAAGTCAGCAATTACAAGTGAAATCTAACAATAAATAATATTTAGCCCATATAATTGATATTCTAAACAATAATACAATCTATCTTATCAAAATAGAATTTAATATTATTATTATTCAAAAACTATCTTTAATATAATAAAATACTTAACACTTTTGACAACAAACAATAAAAGTAACTTATCTTCAAAGCATAATACTATCAAGTGAAATATAATTAACTTTACAAAAAAGATCACTGCAGAAAAACAAGAAATTAATTATTCTATATAATTAAAAAATATAAAATAAACCAATCAACAAATCAATTAATATTAATAAATAAATTCTAAATAATTGACTGACTTAATAATTGATTTATTTAGTAATGATACTATAACTGATTATTCTGGTAAAGTAAATTTGGCTTGCATTGATTATAGTGAATAACCTCTTTACCAAAATAAGTATTGATATTATGGAACCCTTTTCAATTATAAACAAAAAAAAATAAATATATCATTATTACAACTGATTACTTTACTCAATAGTTTGAAGCTGAAGCAATCTCTTATACTATAAAATAACAAGTTGCTGATTTTATCAAGTTATTATTTGTAGATATAAATATTCAAAACATATACTTTTTGATTGTATAACATATTTTAGGAATAAAATAGTTGAAGCTTTATTAAAAAAAATTCAAATACAATATTTTAATTTTATTTTATATCATTTATAAACAAATAGACTAATAGAGTACTTTAATAGTACTGATGTAAATCTCTAGCAAAAAATAACTAAAGAAAAGATAGATTAGAATAAATTTATTGTATCAAAATTATTTACCTATCACATATCAAAACAAACATTCTCCAAATTTACATCTTTCTATCTGATTTATGGTTACAATCTTCAAATATTCCATATAGAAATGAATAAAGTAATAAAAAGAAATATCTTAATTTGTTTTTACTAATTAACTAAAATCCTATCCACTGATCAAGAAAATATTTTGAAAGCCCAAAGAAAACAAAAGGAGAGATTATGACTTAAAGTTGAAAAAGCCAAGGAACTTTAAAATTGGTAACAAAGTATTAGTCTATGATGTTACCAGAAATAAACACTTTATTAGAAAACTCAAATCAAAATAGAAAAACCCTTACTTTGTATATGATAACTTGGGAAATAAAGCTTTTAAACTCAGGACTATAGATAAAAAGGTTCTGGCTACCTTTCTCAACTTGGCCTTAATAAAATCATATTGTGACTGTGAAAAATAGAAACCTATTATATACATATATTGAAAACTAAAAGAAGAAATATATAGTATAATAGTAATAGTTCTTGAGTTCTTACCACTATTATAGTCAGTCTTAAGACACTTGGTGATTACTGTATAATTTTAAGATAAAGTACTTATAAGTGGATAAGTGAAAAAAAAACAAAACAAAACAAACTTTAAAGCTCAAGTAAGAAAAAAGTTCTATTTAAAGGAGCAGAAATAGGAATACTCAATTGGATTAATAGGATATTAAGTATAATAACCTTTTGTTATAAGTTCTAGTTTTCAACTTCAACTCTTTGATTCTAATTAAAATGAAACTTTTAAAGAACAACCACTTTACTTCTTTCTTCAACTGATAAATTTCTTCTTGAATATTAGCCTGAAACTACTTATTATGATATATTTATCTTTTTATATACTTATCTTTTTCCAAGAGTAATTATAGTTGCCTATAAAGAATTCATTCTTCTTGAACAAGTGATTTTTTGTGCCTTAACAGCTCTGGTTTCTCTGGATATATTGAAAAAAAAATATGAGAAATATCTGATAAATAAAAAAAAATGATTATATTAAATAAAGGAATATATATAATTGTAGTTCTTAAACTATCATAAGGAGCTTTATTATCTATCAGTTTGTATAAAAAAGAATTACTATACTATGTAAAAATTAAATAACTATCATTTAGAATCTAGTTTTGAAGAATTCTTTGGTTACAATTTTTGAATTTGTATAAGTGATTCAATATCTTATAATCTTCTTTAGCCTATTGATAATCAAATTTTGCAAATACTGTATATAAATATATGCAATTAGTGATAGGTTTTTAAAGAAGAACAAAAGTCAAACGTTTATCAGTAAAAAATATTAAAATTTTTAAATTATTAACTATAAAAAAACTATTCATAATTATTCTTTTTTATTCAAATTATTGTTTTATAATATTTTCTGACTTTTGTCCCTATTAAAGTGAAGAGCTATGAATTTTGTCCCTCAAAAAAGAATTTAAGTAATCTGCAAAATTTTATATACTAAATACTTATGGATTTATTCTTATATGCAATATACTATTTGCATGAAAAACAGGATTCTCTTCTTAATCTATATATACTACTTAAGAAAATTATTGAA
>CAJVPT010001369.1:0-21792 GCA_910592055.1 Acaulospora colombiana | reverse complement strand
TCTATTTCTTGTAACATCTTTTGAATTTTTTCTTGATTATTTAAATAAAAGTCCATTATACAAGTCTTAATAGAAGTCGCTAATAGTATTTTTGTATCTGGTGCTAATATTTATATGAAAGCAAAAAAAGCTGGTTCTTGGACAACTATAAAAGGTTGCTAATTGATAACGATCCATTGAACAAGTTTTTTTTTCATTTTTGTTAAGTCGTATATCTACTATATATAAATACAAAAAACTAATTGTATTTTTTTTTTAAAATTTAAAAATTATTTGAAATTACCTTCATTTTAAAAAAATTGGCAATTTCAGTGTTGTCAGTTATTATATTTAATTTTGTCGAATGAGTTTTTTTAAGATGTTTCATTAGATTAGAAGTACTGCTTCCATTACAAGTATATATCATCCTGCAATATTTACAGGTAGCCTTTTTGTCCTCTTTGAAACTTATATTTCTTGTAAAGTGTTCCTATACTTTACTTCTAGAAATTGTTGAGGTAACTGAAGCTGATTTCAATGGATTGTTTGTATTAGCATTTCCAGTATCGATATTGTCATGGCTAGTTAAACTGCTACTTTCATCGTATGCAAATTGTATGCTATCTAAAAAGTTTTCATATTCCATTTTTAAAAGAAATAAATTAACAAAGCAAAGGATACGATAAAAGTAATTAAGTAGCAAAACTATAATATTGCAAAGAAAGGTTAAAAAATTGTCAAGTAGAGCAAAGTATTGAATTTTTTTTAACTTGTCTTTTATATTGTTTTTTAAAAAAAAAAAACTATTTTAATTTCCTAGATAGTTCGGTTTTAATTTTCTAGATAGTTCATTTAAATGAAATTAAATAACTATATAACAATTTATATGGACTGGTGCATATCTGATTTAAATTATATTAAGTTAGATCTGAATCTGATTTGAATCTAATAATTTTGTAAATTTAAAATTTGATTTGATCCAAATTCGATCAGATTAAAAATTTTGAAATTTGATTTGATCCCATTCATATCTGATTCACAGAACAATCAAATTCAGATCAAAATTATAAACACTACTTCCTCCCCTTCTCCAGTGCACACAACTAGAAAAAAAAGATCACAAGGTACAGGATTCTTTAGGAAAGTTTTTGATTACTTGGCACTGACACATTGGAAAGACAACCCTTGATTCATTAAGTATCTACCTTCTTTCTCCAAATACCTTCTTGACAGTAGCATAATATAAAAAAATTTTTTATTTAGTGCTAATAGAGTTAAGGCTTTACATGAGGAATCCCCAACATTGGAGGTGATAGGTATCACAGGTGAATCCTTGACACATTAGTTCCCTCTCCTTATGGAATCTGTGATAGTAATAAGCTGCTCAGTAGGCCATGTTTTGTTATATCTCTAGGGAGTACTGGTGTGATCTTGAAGATAATATAGTGAAAAGTTTCTTTTACTCAATATTATTTCTTATTTTATTTTAGTAAGTAGTATACCTACACTAGATAGTCATGTAATTATCTTATTTTGATTGGGTGAGATATAAATATTTTGCTCTTTATACTGTTCGTTGATCTGTAAATCCTTAGACAGTACTAATAATTATTTATCCCAGTTGTTCCTAGGTATTTTTTGCATTAATAAAACATGTTCACTCTGATACAAGGATGAGCTAGCGTTAAAAAAAAAAAAATCTAAATAAAAAAAATAAACTAGATATGCTTTTTGCAAAAAATAGTTACCTTCACTTTCACAGTCTTTATAACCTTCCCTACTATCACAAACTTGTTTTGTATCAACTGCATCAGAAGTGTCAATAATTTGTTTAGTAACATCTGATACTAAATCTTCAATTTTTATTATAACAGCCAAATTGTTTAAAAAAAGGCTATCTATTATATTACCTGAAATATTAGTATTTTAAGTTGCATAAATACCTATATCGAAAGTTGAATTGCCACTCAAAACTTGAATTAAGGAGAATATTGAAATAAGTTAAAATTAAATTATTGCTAAATTATTAAAATTTATCTTTGTTAATCAACTGATTTATTTAGAAAATAAAAATTATATATATATGTTAAAAAATTAGAAAGAGAAAATACTAAATTTGTAAAACAATTTGACCTAATAGAATATATTAACAATAAGTTTTTCGAAAAATCAAAATAGCAAAACATGAAATAGAAAATTTAAAAAAGGAAATTGATCAGCTCAAATCTATAGAACCCAAGCTTGATCCTATAGTAGTTGTAGAATTTAGAGCAGCTAATATATCAGAATTCAAAAGTTTGTCAAGTTTAGAAAAGTATCAAAAAATTTAACCTGGAAGAAGTAGTAAAGAAACAAAACTAGTAAAACCAGTTATTGAAAATAAGCTGAAACCAGAAGAAGTGAGAGCAGAAATGAAGGTCTTAATTAAAACCATTTCTGATGAATATAAACTAAAGATATATAAAGTTTTTTTGAATGATGTAAATAAAAAAATATTATAAAAGTTGATACTTGAATTAATAAAATTCATGGTCCCATATTTTAATTTCTTATGAAAGCAAATAAATAATTAATTAGATACTTTATATTGCCATCAGAGATGAAGATATCAAAAAACAGAAACTAGAAAACTGGAAGTGAACAATTATCACTTACATTTAAATAACCAATTACATGAAGTAAGATTAATAATATTCTATATTTATATTGCAAGTATTAATTTTTAACAAATAATTAAAAAAAGGATATGAAGAATTAAAAGCATACAGTCATTTATTGAATAAAGTTCAAGAAAAGTTATCAAATATCAACTAATGTAATTAAAGAAACAAAGGTTTATTCACCTGAAAAAAGTGAGACTGATCTGAAAAACTTCATTAAAAAAAAATAAATATACTATATATGATTACAATTAATATTCTTAAGAGATATTTTTTGGCAAAATATTTTATACTGAATAATTAAAATATTAATTATAATTATTTATAGTTAAAATATTTGTTGAAATATTTAGATGAATATCCAAAATCAATTTAAGCATTCCAGCTAATTAGTAAATCATATTATACTAATTCATATTTTCATGATGTGACACTACCAGAAGGATTGCTGAATTGAATATATAGTTTAAAAAATATTTCAAAATGTGAACAAGAAAAAGAGATAGGAAAGGATAAAGAAGTGACAGTTAAATTCAAAAAATGAAAAATGATTAAATATAAAGAATTATTAATTTATTTAGAGGGTAAGGAACAAACTGGAGAAAGTATATAAATAGATGAAATTCAAAAGTAGATAGGTTAGAAAAAAAAAGCAAAAAATCCTAAAAAATATTCAGCAAGGTAAAATCAATTGAGACTAGTTTTAAAAGAGTCAAGTCAAAATCTTTAAAGAAAAAGAAAAGCAAATTAATAAGAAAGAAGAAAAGGAAGAGAAAAGTAACAAATAATTTAGTTAATTGATTTTGTAATTTTTTAATAAATTTTTTTAAATTTGTTAAACTTTCTGAATATTTATCAAATTTCAATACTGGATTTGTAACTTTTGCCAAATTTTTTGCCAGAGTATTATTTTTTTGTCAAATTTTTTGCTGCAGTATCAATTTTTTTGTCAAATTTTTTGTTACAGTATCAATTTTTTTGCTAAATTTTTATTTGCAATATGCAAAATTTTTTTTTACCACAATATTACTAAATTTTGTGTTGAATTTTTTTTTATTATATGCTAATATTTTTTTGCCAATTTTTTGTTGATATTTTTAATACTTGTGATAGCAATTGTAAATAATTCACCAATTTTTTTATTATTAATTTTTGTCAAATTCAACAATAATTCAGCAATTAAATAACACAATTTTGACTAGTATTAGAGAATATTCCAATCAGGCAAACCTTTTTCAAGAGAAAACTATAAAATAGAGCAAGAACCTTTTGAAGAGCTTTGAATTATATTTCCTTTTTCTTTTTCCTCAATGTCAACTTTAGCAATTTATTGTTTTTTGAGATAATCGACAGTGACAAACTGTTGACAATGACCTTGATTAACTGAGAGGTACTATGTCAAGCTAATAGAAGAGTGTAATATTATCTCCTAAATCTGATTTAGAGTACCTAGTTTAGACTTAGTTTTGTTTAGTTCAAACTAGTTTAGTGAACTTCTTATATTTATTAAGTAATATAGTTCTTTAACTAATAATATATAATTATGAGTTAGTTGCTTTATAAAAAAGTCTACAAAATATTTTGATATCTCTCAATATCTCAATAAAGATATGTCAAAGTAACATGATTGTGAATTTAAAAAAAAAAAATAATAATAATAATCTATAAGTATTAAACTTTATGGTTAAAAAATAATTTAAATTATGAAATAAATAAAATATTATTTTTATATTATATCTAAAAAAATAAAAATTTAATAACAGGTAAGCTAATATATAAAAATTATTTAATTTATAATTATTTTTATTAATTTACAATAAAGTTAAGTTATATTAGTTTAATAATAAAATAAATAAAATAAATAAATAAAATATATTTATATATTATTAAAAAAACTCTTTCCGTTAATCTTCTAACTACACACAAAAAAGATGTTCACAAGAAGTTTTATACTTCCTTGCTAATAAAGTTTTACCATTTTCCTTAAAACAACTTGAAGTATAATTTCAAGAGTCACTTTTACCCTTCTCCTATTGTCTATAAACCTCTTTACTCAAAAACTTAACTTCTAGTGATCAAGAAAAGTCAAGCAACACCTTTGATACTAATGGTAAGAAAGTGTTCAAAAGAATAAAAACTGACTGTAAAGTACTTAAAGGTCTTTCTAACCTTTGAAGCAAGAGGTTTATAAAGATTTTTTATAATAAAAAGGCTTACTTCCTTCCTTTTTAATTATTTTGATCCTTTTAGAGCTTCTATTTTGATGGCTTTCTGAGGAATTTTGCCTACCTCAGTTTGATCCTGAATTTTGGATAGCACAAATCATCACCAAAGATAATTGGCTGATATGAAACATGTCAGTTTTTAAAATATAAACAAGTTTTTATTGATCATATCTATATGCCTCGATTAATGATAGATCTCTAAAATATTTAATATATAAAATTTCACAAATCATTTATGTTCTTTTTTGAGGAACAAAATTTATAGCTCTTCACTTTAATAGGAACAAAAGTCAGAAAATATTATAAATTAATGATTTGAATAATAGAGAACAATTGTAAGTAGTTTTTAAATAATTATTAATTAAAAATTTTAATATTTCCTAGTAAGGAACATTTGAATTTATCTCTATCATCTCCCCCTTTAGAGACCCATCTTTAGCCTCAATATATTATTGATGATATAGGAAAGAAATTTCTAAAAAAAGTGTCCTCTTCAATCATATATGTTCAACCTTCAAGAAACAATTATGATATTAAAAGATGAGTGATGTGTAGGAAAAAAAAATTTAACTTATATTTCTCATTAAGTTTTTTAGATAGTTAAAAGATTTTCTTGAACAAAAGCAGAGATCTCCAAGCTTCTATCCCAGTTAGGCAAAGTTTTTGAAAAGATTTCTTTATCCCAGTCAGACAAACTCTTTTGTAATATGATGCTAGTTCCAGTAGTGACAAGTGAATCTGTATATTAGTAGAAAAATAATTTCCTCAAATATTTTTCTTAAAATTACTTTCAGGAATGATCAAGTTCCTCAAATGTCATAAAGCTTAAAGAATATCTCAATCAGGCAAACCTCCTTTAAGAGGAAACTGTGAAATGGAGCAAGAATCTTTTGGAGAGCTTTGAATTACAGTATATCTCCTTTTTCTCTTTTTTCTAATGTTAACTTTAGCAATTCATTATTTTTTGGAATAATCAACAGTGACAAACTGTTGGCAATGATCCTGGTTGACTTAGAGACTTTATATCAAGCTACTAGAAGAGTATAATATTGTTCTCTAAATTTGACTTAGAGTACCTAGTTTAGACTTAATTTTGTTTAGTCCAAACTAGTTTAGTAGACTTTTCATATTTTTTAAGTAATATAATCCTTTAACTAATAATGTACAATGATGAGTTAGTCACTAAGTGAAAAAGTCTATAAAATATTTTGATATTTCTCAATATCTCAATAAAAACATGCCAAAGTAATATGATTATGGGTTAAAAAAAAAAAATAATCTATAAGTATTAAACTTTATGATTAAAAAATAATCTAAATTATGAAATGAACAAAATATTATTTTCTAAATTATATCTAAAAAAAAAAAAAAAATTTCAATGACAGGTGAGCTAATATATAAAAGTCATTTAATTTATAATTATTTTTATTAATTTACAATAAAGTTAAGTCATATTAGCCTGATAATAAAATAAAAAAATAAAATAAAATATATTTATATATTGTTAATTTATTTAATTTATCTCTTAAAAATCAAGATAAGAATATAGAATATTCCATAGTACTTGTGCTAAATTTACTAATAACAAAATCATCTATCAATATTCTAGTTTCAAATGATCAGAAGGATCATGACGTGTTGATCTAGGATACAGGGGTTATCCTGGATTCTAGGAAAATCATGGCGAAATTTTAGAGTCTAATAATATACTGTATCTATTGATAAAATTTTTAAAAAAAAAAAAAAATAGTAGAATTTGTAATGTTGATAATATATCTAATTTAATACAATAACCAATTCAATTGCTGTAAGTATTTAAAAAACTATTGTAAATAGCCGGTTATTTCTTTAATGTACTGCATTACCAAAAACTATTTAATTTCGAATTTTCGTTGTAATACCGTGTAAAGTATTGGTTTTATGAAAACCGAGAAAAATTAAAAAGTAAACTTTCTAAGAGAAATTAAACAAGAGCTCACTCGTAGAAATCAAGAAAGATATAGCAGACTTGAATGAACGCGGTGCGGTGATAAGGTAAACAAAATGAGTTTTAAACGTAAATTCTTCTACACTTGATCAACTTGAGGAGCTTGCAGCATTCGGGTGGCAAAAAAGAAATCGTTTTGAAACAGGTGATGATTTTCTTTGGTAGATCTAACACTAATGTTAATAAAGAAATTTAATGAGGTCATAAAAGGAGCTGCTGTTATTTTTACGACATTAGTATTGTGAACTAGCGAAAATGAAAAAAGAAATAAGGGCGGAAGGTGATCCGAAATTGTATGTTTAAGACCGACAGTTATTTTTGAAACCGATCAAATATTGTATGAACGAGAAAAAAGGGTGGCACATTTTAAATACAGTATGTGAGGTTCTGAGTGAATTGGAGCAATACAAAAGTATGTTTCTCTTATTGTTTACTAAAATATCTATCGAAGATGTACAATATTCTATTGTCGGCTATTATATATTTGGGGCAAATTTAAATTGACCGCAAGTTGGAAAGTCTCGTGTTACAAATCGATATTTACCGTTACGTGACCAAATTCCTTTCAAACAGGAAAAAAAAAAAAAAAAAAAAATCGAGAGAACCCTAAAATATTTCGATGGACTAGAATTCGCAAAGTATGAAGCTTCCTTTTTCAAAGTTGATCAAGTTCAGTTAACGAAAAACCCATTTCTTCACGATGACAAATTCTAATTTGATCGTTTCGCTGTCGGCGTGGATGTTAATTTTTCTTATGGTGATACCAAATGTATCGGGATATCAAGTTTTTGTGCACAATGAAACGCAACCATTTCCGACAGCTCCCCGTATATGGCAACTTATATCCTATGATGATGGGACGACAGTCGCTCGCGTAATTCACAAAGATCCCAATGTCAATAGTACCAACACCACCACATTCATAGACCAGAGGTTATCCTTACGCATCATTTATCCCAATGGAACTGTATCGGAAATAGACAAAGATCCGAACATCCCATCATTTAACTATGCAATCACTTTAGCTACCCCGGATGTTTTTGATCCGATAAATATACGAGTTCTACAAGTTGGCTACGTTCTTGTTACTTACTTCGACGCTTCTGATGCAAAGAATTATTCTACTTATGAAGAATGGGGTTTGATCATGGGTTGGGATGGAACCATCCATAGGTTGGTATTCTTCATCACGACCTTTGTAACAGTGGATCAATGTATTGACGTCCTATTATTATTATTATTGTTGTTATTATTATTTTTGTATATAAAGTCGCAAGAGATTCGGCTTCGCCTACACAAATTCTGGTCTCTGGAATCCAGATGTGACGTCAGTAGTGACCAACATTGATCCGAAGAAAGGTTTTCTCAGGATATCAGGTATCAGAGAAACCAATAATGTTGAATGGCAACAATACTTCATGTAAGTTTGATCTCAAGTTTGTTATGTAACTTGTGTTTGACCTACGTGGGTGTGTGCATCTAAATCTTCTTTAGGGATAGCAACTTTCAACTCGACATGATGTCATCAGGAGTTATTGCAAACTCGCTCCTCGCTTTCGGAAGCAGTCAGGTCGATGCGATTGCTACTATTGATGAAGGTTACGCCATAATCATTGCCAACTCCACATCCGTCCTGACCAGACCTGTTAATCCCTTGTCTGTTCGATCAGGAGTGTATGCCTTTACCAAAGCATTCGACGATCAACAATTTGGCTCTACCTTATTACTATACCAGTCTCCTGTAGAAGGTTTAAATTTCACCTCACTAAAATGCGATGTCTCCTGGGTTGGCATCGGAGAACTTTGTTCAATTACCCTCCAACAAACAGATTCTTTATCACTGCTTAATAATTATACCACCTTTTATATAAAACTCACTTTTCTGTCGTCCGGATCTGTCACCGGCTTCACTCCAATCTCCCGACAATTACCTCATTCTACCAACATCACAGTACTCGAGTGGCAAGTGAGAACGCTGCCCTATGGAGGTTACCTGCTATATTCATACACTCAACTGCCGTCAGAGCTGAAAATTTACGGTTATGTTTATGATGATGTCTCTGTCAACCCCACAAATTGGGAACTGTCGGAACCTATGCTCACGAATTTACGTGGGACCTTCACAGTGTTGCCAAACAATACCATGTTACTTTCCCAACCCGAGTCGATTAATTCCTGGTCTTTGATCAACACCGATCTTCCCAAGTTCGCAGCGTCTAGGGATCATGGGTATTTCAATGTTCAAGTGAATTCCACGAATCCCGCAATCTCTTCAACGATTTCAACTTCGACAAATAATATCACCATTTCGTTCTTTGATCCTGTGATTCTTTCCGTCGGAAATATTTCAATTTATCAAGTAGATGCCAATCGTAATACCGATAATCTTCGGCAAATTGTTTCTGGAACCCTGAGCTCTGACTTTTGTTCTATTTCCGGTGACGGATTAACAGTGACCGTCAAAACTATCGACAGTACCTTCAGCAGACCCGGTGTTCAATATTTCGTTCAAGTAGACAACAATTTTGTGCAAGACAAAGCTTATAAGGAGCCCCTGATGGGCATTCGTGCGAACGTTTGGAATTTTAACACGGGTAATTAATTATATGTTGAAATTCGCTTGCGTGCCGTCTTCAACCGACGTATATCTAATTTAACTTATCACCTGTCCTATGCCACGAACTTTCAGCACCTGATAAAAACCCGTTCTCAAGTAAATTCATGAGATATGCGTTTTACCATGAATAGTTCCCGGATAACCATTTCTCCCATCTTACACCAGGGTCCGTAACCGGATTATTACGTCTGACTCTTGAAGGCACGGCATACTTCGATGGCCTCGACGACAATGGTAAAAGTCGATTCTTTTCGAATCTCCTAACAGAATTGTCCAACATTCTTCCCGTCTCTCTCGATCGCCTAAGCTCAAATGAGAAAACCCAGGTCGATTCTTCAATTAGCCCAGGCACACAGATACTCATCTCCCTCAACATCGAATCAACCAGAGACGAAAGGGAAAGAAACGTGCCAGCCATTGTGAAGGATTTAAATACAATGGTTGTAAACAAAGCCGTCACCCCAATTGGATTGAATCCGACCACCCGATATTTGGACGATACCTACGGATTCTCGCCAACGGGTGAGCATATTTAGAATTCTCAAGTAATCGAGGTCAACCCTAATTCCTTTTAGAAACTTGTTTCCATAAAATTTCTCCGTGAAATAATTGTAGTAAACTTATGGGAAAAATACAGAATGCAATTGTTAATAATTTTTTTGACAATTGTTCTTCTCGTCGTTCTCTTTGTCTTGGCACAAAGAAGGGAGAGAAAGGTAGGAATGCCATAAATTTTCAACTCGTCCTCGCTACTACCCCCTTTACTAAACTAATTCTCATTGAAAGGGTCGTAACATTGCCATCTTACAACTTGGGGTTATCCTCTTCGATTTGTTTATGGATATCCTTTTCGTCAGTAACAATGGGGAGGATGTGAAGTCACTTTATGTCCCAAGGTAAATTATCCCTGTGAAATTTATTGAGCAAATAAGAAATTGAAACTTTTGTCTTTTCATGTAATATCTTATAGTGTAATATTCTTGACTGTTCCTATTGGCCTCAACACTATTTGGGCCTTTTTGATTATTATGGACGAAAATACACGACCCGAATTCTTTAAATGGTTTTCACGACACGGGAAAGTAGCATCGATATTTACCGTGTTGTCGGGTGCGGATATTGAGGCGCTGACTGTCCTTTATTCGAGTCTTGCCGGTTTCCCATTCTTCAACGCGCCATTTTCGGAAACGGCAAAAACTAGAATTTTCTGGGCCGCGTGCCTAAACATTTTCACCGAAGACATACCGCAGATGGTCATACAAGTGAGAGGAATCCATGCGATTTTCTCGATAACATTAAAGTAATTTTTACTAAGCATTCTTTTTTTTTTTTTTTTTTTTTGCTTCTCATCAGATATGGTATCTAAAAAGCGTTATCACGTATGACATCATTCCTCTTCTTGCGCTTATCTCCTCGTGTCTCAATTTGACGATAAACATTGTCGGTCGATTGTACCAAGCTATAAATGGATGTCGTCCGCAAATTACAGAAAGTCAAAATAAAGATGATTTTGCAAGTTTTCAGTCACTCCAGACTGCAAGTAGCGCTGCCGCCTTTGACGAAACGGTTCAAGCCATTGAGGTCAGAGAGGAAATAAACGAAGATTCAAGAAACGAAAAACTATCTTCGAATATTGATGTTAATTAATTACATAATCATTTAATATTAATACGTATAACTTAAGTACTGATGCGTATAGTGTAAATTAAGATCATGTCCTAAATCATTGAGAAATTTATAATTGCAGACTTAAGATTGTTTGTAATTAATTGTGAAATGAACTTGGGGTTTTTTCAAAAAATTGGGTTATAACTTTTTTAATTAGCAGCAATGATACTACAGTACTTTTTTTATGCAGTGCTGTCGTCTCCAACTGATCATGGCGCGGCACGAGTTGCGTACTCTCCGCAGTACGAACTTCCTTGACTAGGCTTGGCCAAAAATTTATATATTTTGCGTTATAGGGATGTTACTCAATTTGGTTTGAGATTTATAAACTTCTTTTACTAGTTTGATAAATCTTGTAGTTTGCATGCATCATCATCATCATCAATCAATCAAAAGAAAGCTGAGAGGGTGCATGCGCAAAATTCATAACACACCGCAAACTAGATTGAAACGAAAATATTCCTCCGCAAAAGCTAGTAAATTTTTCTATTGATCTTGGACAGTTTGACGAGATAGCAACGGTCAGTTACCCTGAATCACTGAATCTTTTCTGCGATAACCGTGGTTAATTATTAGAAATAAAAATCCATTACACCCGGTACCTTGCCATTTTTATATTTCTCTTGTAAATGATATTAGAAGGAAATTGAAGATAATTAAGTAGCTCGAAAATAAGAACAGTTGATTCAAGAAATAGGCGTGATTGATAAAAAATTTTTAAAAATTAAATAAATACAGTATACTGTATACCGTATATGCAATATATAATAAAAAGTAATGGTATAAAATATACAATTTACTTTATCATTTTATATTGATTTAATTAACTTTGAAATAATTTTGTGTCAGTTTACTTTTCATTTCAAGGAATTATGCATTTATAGAAATATATTTTTACATGATTTATATGAACTTGGGACTAACATGCTTTATGCATTTTATACTATATTGTGATTTCATTTTTGAATATAATAATAATAATCGTAAATATTTTTTTTCCATTTTGAGATTTTAAATTAAAATTATTAAAATCTGTTATTAATACCATTAAATTGATTTAGTCAAAAGATAAGTTTAGAAATACGATTAAATTTCAAATCAGATAAATTTAAGAAAATTTTCATTATTGAAAAAGTATTACTTTATAACATATTATTATTTTAAATATTTCAAAGAGTTTTGTAAAATAGAAATTATGACATGTCTTTATTTAAATATCAAAAAAACATTTCCAATATTACATAGCCTTTTATATAATAACTTTACTTATTTTCATATATTATTAGTTAAAAAATTACATTATCTAAAAAATATAAAGAATTTACTGAACTAATTTGAATCAAATAAGATAAAATCTAAACTAGGTACCTCTAATTATTTTAATATTTACTATTTTTTAAAATAATTCATAGTAATAAATTATTGATAATGATCCTAGTGATTATAGATTAAATATTAAATTATCAAAAAAACACAATAGCCTTTTTTAAATTTGACTTGAAATACTTGATTAAAACTTAGTTTTGTCAAAAAATTATAATATTTAAAAAATATAAAAAGTTTATTAAGCCAATTTAAATTAAATAAAATCAGGTTTTAACTAGATATTCTAAGTTATATTTAGAAAATAATATTATATTTTTTTAATAATGTGATATTGGATTTTTAATTAGTAAAATTATTGTTAACAATTTATTATTATTAATTATTTTAAAAAATAATAAATTATTAAAGTAATTAAAGAAGAAAAAAAAATCAATTTAATATTATTTTTAAAAGGTTCTTAATCTATTCGAATAACTTTATCTTAAAAGAGATTTGCTTAATTGAAATATTTATTGGTTTTATTATATTAAAAAAATTTAATTATTTCTAAATAAAAAGACTTAAAAAATTTATTTGAAAAACTTATCACTCTAATATATATAAATTTATTTATTACAATATTAATATCAATACTATATTATAAAAGAGCTTACTTGATTAGAATAAAAAATCTCTTTATGAATTTTGTCTAATTGAAATAAAAGTTTAAAGACTTTAGTTTTTATTTAATAAAGTTTTTTACTATCTAAAAAGCTTAATAAGTAATAAAGTTAATTATTTATTTTACTTATTATTTATTTTTTTATATTATAATTGTTTTTTTGAAAAATAAAATCAATTGAAAGAATATATCTTTAAAATTTTTTCTTTCATAATTATTAATAGTATTATTGAAATATATGAATATAATTAGTAAAAGTTTATAAACATCTTAAAATTAATATATTTTATATAGACCAATTACTTTTGATAAATATTATATTATTTAAAAATTCAAAATTAAATTAAAATGAATAAAAATTTTTAAAAAACTATAAAAATATGAGTTTTAAAAGAATCAAAACAATTGATAAAAGAAAAAATAAATCTTTATATTATATATATGTATATATTTTAAATTTGTTTTAAAGATATGATCTCTTTTCACTGATCCTCTGACCACACACAAAAAAAATATTTACAAAAAGGTTTAATACCTCTTGACTAATAAAGTCTTAATCCAACCTAAAGGAAATCCTCAGAAGTCACATATACCCTCTCTCTTTTGTTTATAATCAACTTCAAGCAAATTGAACTCTTGTGATCCATAATAATTCAACTCACACCTTTACTACTGATGACAAAAAAGTTCCTAAAGAGAGAAAAGCCATTAGTATAATATTTGTCACTATTCTCATGAAGTGGAGAAACAAGACAGACAAGATAAAGGTTTCTACCCTAGTCAAAGAACTTATTTTTTCTCTTGACCTGGTTTTTGTGGTCTCTAAGAGCTTCCACTTCATGACTTTCTGAAAAATTTTGCCTATTTCAGCTTGGCCCTGAATTCTAGGGTAACACAAATTTCACTGATTGTGATTGGTTGATATGAAACATGTTGGATCAGATTGATAAACAAGTCCCTATTGGCTACCTTATGTATCTGAATGCATTTCCTCAACTCCATAAAAACCTGGGATTTACTATAAGTTATAGGCTATTGTGTGGGTGGATATAGGACACAGTTATCTTATACATCATAGAAGAAGGGAAAAAGAAAGAAAGGATAAGCTCATAGATGAAAGGACTCATGCACTGATAGAAATAACCTGACATGCTTATAACAAGACAAATTTAGCCTGATACAATATTAAAGGAACATTACAAGCCCCAAGAAAGAAGTACGATATCCTGGACACAGAACTGTACCCTGAACAAAAAACAAGTAGGACCAAGTGATACAACAGGCCCTATAATAAGAAGGATCATAAACTGACGACTTATATCAAGACTCTTAATATGACTCACTCTTTAGCATAACCATCTAGGTCGCTAGTGGCACTCACCAATCTTACTCTTGATAAAAGTACTAGTTGAAAATAACTATCAGATCAGAAAACCTCCTAAAGACTTAGCCTGACTTTGGGAGAATTGCATATTCTTAAATAAGCAGCCTATGCTTGAAGCTGGTATTATCTTTAGAATTAGATCATCAACCCACCATAGTTTTAAGGTCCCTCTTAACCATAAGTTCCATCTGATCTTTATATAAGTAATCCTTTAGGCAGAGTATCAGATAAGATAACATTAACAATGCTGGCATCTGAAACCATACCCCTCTTCAGCTGAAAGAAGAACATCTTTTCCTTTCCCTTTTAAAAATGAAAAGATACAGTACTTCAGTAGATGATTTTATAGGTATTGATTTCTTCTTGGCATTAGTCTCAATGAATGATCAGTAGTAGAAGAAACTTTGGTTTTTATATAACTGTACTTGATAACTTTAGGTTAGTCTTCTCCTCTTTTGGTGAAGCAGCAAAAAGCAATCTGGTAAACTATTCAGTTTTAAGTAGTTTATAAGCTCTTATAATATTTATGATACTTTCAATATAATTTTTAAATTTGTTTTTATAATGCTAATAAATATGTTGAGCTGGCATTTAAAAAAAAATTTTTTTGTTTTATAGATATAAAAATTTTTAGTTACTTTACAATTAATTATTTTTTTAGAAAAAAAATTTTTATTAATAATAAAAATATTATTTAACTTATCAAAAATTAAATTTTTGATTAAAAAATAGATAAATAAGAAAGAAAGTATAATAATAACTTTTGCTGATACTTTTCAAATTGTTTTAAAGATAGATTAAAATTTTATTAATTAAGAAGTTCAATAACTCTTAATAAATAAATTTCTTTTTTTATATATATTGAAAAGATCAATAAAAAGAAAGAGTTTTTTATAAATAAATTATAAATTATATAAAAATATTAATAAATAATCATAAAAAAAATTGGTTATAGAACTTTTTTTGGAATTTAAAAGTATAAATTAGTATTATTTCGATTAAAAATATGGAAAATCCATATTAAATTCATTTAAATTTACTGTAAAGCAGTTTGCTTTTTTTTTTTTTTTTAACCTGTGGTCAAATTAGCATTATATATTTATTAATTATATAAAAACTGATAGAGATATATAGAACAATTGTATTATAGTTAAACTAAAAAACTTGTATAGACACATTTATCAATATTTTTCAATTTTCAAAAAAGCTTCAACCTCTAAGTACAACCTTGGAGACAATATTTTATTTTGTGATAAATTTTGAATAAATACTCTCTTAATTTATTTATCATTGCTAGCAAATTGTCACTACTTATTATCCTTCAAGAAACTAAATTCGTGAAACTACAAAAGAGAAAAGGAAAAATAAAAGAAAAAGAGAATATTTAAAACTATGTAAATATACTATATGAAAAGGAAAAATAAAAAATAAAAATAAAATACTTCATGTCTTTTAAAGGACCTCTGCTAAAAACTTTTTTTCATTAGGAGTCAATTCTTCTGGAATATCCTTCTTCTTTCTGATTATCTGAGAAACTTGTTCATCTATGTCTTGATTATTTTCTTGTAACCATCTAAAATACTTATCACTTACTCAAATTAAGTATCTTACTCAATACTTTCTTTCTTTCAGTCTTGATTTTGTATCCACCTGCACAGAAGAAGATAACTAATAGTGGACTTCAAGTTCTTATGTGACTTTTTAGTCTTGTTGAGTAACTCCTGATATCTTTCAGCAATCACACCTAATTAAAGAAATTTTATTAGTGTTTATCTTAATTGTGATATTATTACGCAATATTTGAAAAAATGTATTCTCAATCCTAAAGAAAGGTAGTATTTTATATTCTTTTATTTTTCAATCTTATAGCCTGACTAAAATAAGAAAATAACCTTCTTCATATACTTTGTCTAACTAGAATAATAAGAAGTTGAAGGTCTCAGCTTGAAAAAATAACCACCTTTTCATTACCTAGGGAATTTAGTGTCTATTCTAATGGTTTTATGATTTCCTTGCTTTAGTTAAACTTCATTTGGAGGAGTGAATGAGTTTGCATCCTTGATTTCTTTTTCAATTATCAATGTTGTCATCGAAATATGGGGATATAGCTAGTAGAACCTTGTTTACATTTTGTTATCAATGTGTTTTGTATTAACCAATTAGAAATCAAGTAATATTGTATTATCAAAAATTCAGGTCAAGTTGGAGTAAGCAAAATTTTTACAAAAAAATTGTGAAAAACTATAAGTACTTTAAGAGAACAAGAGACAGGTATGTGAAAAAATAGATAATAAACCTTTCCTTGTCTAGAAAACCTCTATTTCCATGTCATGTTCAGCTTTGGGAGGTGACATTTCACTAGTTGATCCTTTTATTTCCTAGAATCTTCTTGCCTTTAGTAGAGGAAATATGTGCTTGAGTCTATTTAGGTCATCAGAGGCTCAAGTTTTTGCTTAAAGAAGTTTGTAAACAAGTGCAGGAAGGTAATAGTGACTCTTAAAAACAAGTTTCAGATTGTTTTAAAGAAAGTGAGAAGATTATATTAGTCAAGAAATATAAAAATTTCTTGTAAATGTCTTTTTTGTATATAGTCAGAGGATTAGTAGAAAGAGTTAAAACTGTAAAGCAGTTTACTTTATATATACTATATATATTTTAAAGAGTAAAACTTTAAAAAGAGTTGACATTTTATTTTGTAATTTATTTTTTATAATAATAGATTTAAAAATATTTTTGATATTTTTTTTTTCATTGTTGTTTGGATATTAGAGAAATTTGTTATTATTTTAATTGACTTTTTTTTTTCAAGAAAATTATTAAATAAGAAAATTTTTTAGAAAAATGAGAACTAGTAAAAATATATGATATATGTACTATAAATTCTTAATAATTAAAATTAAACTTATTATTTTTTAGATTACACTTAAACTTTAAAAGAATTGATTTTAAAAAAATTTTTTTTTCATTTTTATTTTCATTTTTTATACTTACGTATTTTGAATTTCTCTCTCTCTTCTTTTTTTTTTTTCCTTTTTCTTTATGCAATTTTAGTTTAATAATTCAATATTTAATTAATGATCAGTTTTAGAATTCGATAATTAATAAATGATAAGTTTAATAACTAACTGATATTAATTTATAACTTATAGCCATAATACGAGTTATGAAAAGTTTTCTAAATCAAACTTGAATAATTGGTTATTTACTATCGTGAAAATTATGTATATATTGATCAAACCATTAATAAAGATACTGTATACTATAATAATAGTCTGATTGTAAATTAGAAAAAAAAAAGATATCTTGAAAATCTAATATAATTTTAAAAATTCGACAAGCCAATATGATTTTGATAATGAAAACCAGATGCACGTTAGATATGACACATTAATCGACTCAATGGCGGAATAATTGGTTGTTGGTCGACCCGCGGGTGAACACGGGACAAAATTTGTTAACGCGCGCAAACATATGCTTACGTCGGAGTCACGTGATCACCGACACCGTTGTTTTTTTAAGTGTTTCAAATCTCGGCAAATCGATAAACGATCTTAATTGGAATCCTTAAATGTAATCGTGGCATAAAAATGCAATCGTAATAACCCTTGTTACATCAATACAATAAAAAAGACGTGTGTAATATTGGATCGGTAGGCCGTGCATGCTAATAATTATTACGTGTTACCAATAACAATTGGTTGTATGTAATAAAGATAATATATTGATTTTGAACACGGAAACGTTCGTACGCAGTGACACAACCCACTTTTTCAAAAAAAAGAGACGGAATGTAAATATACAAGCACAAGGGCTATTGTGGCATTTTATCACGGATGTATACATCAATGGACGTGCATACAGAATTACTAATTGTCCCAGGGGGCAATTCTGTCGTTACATTAAAAAATTAGCCGACATGTATAAGAAATTGTTTCGGCAATTTCATGCTTATCATTGCTTTATTGCGGGACCACGTAGTACAAGAAGACTTCTTTCTATCAATAATTTAAGTCATAGTGATCGACAAAAAAGTGAAACTAAATAAATCCTCTGAAACAATCTTGTTTTTATTTGTTCTAGGGATAGTAACGGAAGAATTGTCTGTATCTTCCCGAGAGTTTATTAAAAAAAAATTAATAACGAAATGAATTGTACTCCATCCTGTCCTACTCCCAAACGATAATTAAATGCCACCAATATTTGCCAAAGCGTATGGTCCACCATTCTGATTAATTCGCATGCTCGAGCCGGTGTCGCGCTTATAGTATTTGTGATATGTTGCTGTCGTTGTTGGATAGCAAGAAGTTGTTGTCGTTTTATTGCTGCAAAAAGCGTTGAGGATGCCATCTTTGTCGCAGTTAAGGTTGAGTTTATCATCCTTCGCCGTAAATTGTGTGGTACCGTCGTTATTGATTTTAGCATGTAAGACGTTCGTCAAGTCATCGAGAACATTGCCGCAACGGTCGACGATAAAGAAAGTGTAATTATTCTTACAAGGATCCACCAGACCCGTCAAAAAGCCGGTGATGGTAGTTATTCCACATTCGTTTTGACTGAAAACTGTGATGCCTTTGACCTTATCTGAAAATGCTGCTTCGGCGAGAGCGCACGGACATTTTGATGATTCGCCTTTATTTCTTTTATCCAAGAGGTCGTAACTTCGTTTTTTATGAGAACAACATGAGTTAGCTTCAACCGAGACTAGGGCGGAGAAGAGAATCAAGGCTAAGATAAAGGGTACAAATTTGCGACTCATTTTAACTTATTAATATTATTAAAGGTTTGTGGACTAATACTAGTGATCGTAATTTGTCTTCTAACCTTGGAAAATTTTTTTGGTGAGGAGAATATCGCCTCCTTTTATATAAAAAAAAAACGAATGCGCTTTATAAATACTCTTGCATATATTAAAGTATACCTATAAAAAATATTTTTAAATGGTTATTTTTAAACATCCCCCCCCTAGTTCTTTTTAACAGATACATGTTAAATTATTAGTCATCCCTTAAATGGAAGTCTAAAAATGTAAAAAATAAAATAAAATAAAATAAAATAAAATAATAATAATAATAATTTTTTTTGCTGGACTTTTTCCGCGCAACAAAGAATAACAATCGAAATCTATAAATTATATATACACTAAACAAAAGCCGGCTTTTCATTGATATGTGTGCTGTCACACGTAGCGTTTACAATGAATTTTCTAAATCTGGGTTTCTCAAGGGCTTCAACTTGCGAAGAGAGTGATCGTATGCAGTATATTGTGGGTGTACAGTGTTGTGTACGGTATACTGTACGTTGCAATTCTTGGTGTGTAATCCGAGTGTAGAAATCGCGTGAAGGTGCTATTGATGTCACTGAGCTTTGCATGATGATAGGCTTTTTTTTTTTTTTTTTTTTAGAAAAAAACATATTCGTGATCATGCGGATGGTAAAATTATCGTCATCCGGGGAAAAAAACTATTTCTATTTTCTTTGGATGTTCATTTGTATAGCCACACAAGTTAATTATTAAGCCTGAAGAAGGCTATGCTATCGTTTATTCCAGTTGATCGATCAATTCATAATCTTAATTTAAGAATATATATATACAACAAGGACTACCAAATCGAGAAAATGTTTAAAAGACAATACTCTTTACTAAACATGATCTGCGTTTATCAACAGGTTGTACGGTATATGGATGAGAGTTTCTTTGCGACTAAGAATAAAGATTAATCAAATCCTTTTCGCTTAGTTGACTCCTTTGTTCAAAAACTTGTGATTTCACATCGCCAAGTATGGTACGAGTATTTTCTAGACGAGCGTTATTTCTTTGGTATAAACAGTATAAGGCGTAAATTCGAAGTATAAATCATGTGACCTCTACCATGACATTTGCCATTCACTTTTTTTTCCTACACACGAAAATTTATTTACATAAATATTTATAGTAAAATGCTAATAAACATATTACAGTATGCTCTTTCATTGAGATCGGCGCCACAACTGCATCCCGCGTAGCATAACTATTATTTATAGCAACGAATACCAAAACCGTAAAGAACATCATATATCCTTGTACCTCCGAGATCCTTTCTACAATCGTACCATAATATAACTTGTGTAAACATAGCTAAAGCCAGATTTGGGCTTTGCCCGATACAGCTTAGTGTCGGGTTTTTTTTAGTCCAGACCCGACCCAGTGTTACCCAATTTGGGGGGTTTATTTTGAACCGTTGGCATTGGCCTAAAAGTTGCACCGGGTGGTGATACTTTCGTTATCGCCATCAATATCAATTCTATGCTGCATACACGTCTCATTTAATGCATGCTTAATTAAAAAAAAAAAAGAGACAAAGTTGTACGGGCACAGTACACAACGTTTGTATGTCTCAATGGACTCGGAAATCCGAATAAAGAGGTTGTAGATTCAGATGATAAATGAATTTTTGTTTGTGCAGCGTTGATAGAAGCAGGCAAAAAATGCAAATATGCGGTGCATAGTGTGTCTAAAAAAAGAAGAAAGATGGATTTTTACCAAATTGCGATTGCATATTTAATTACCAAAGCGATTATAAAAACTTTTCCGAGGGGAATAATTATGATATAATAATTTTAGTCATTATATGAATCTAGCTGTTTTCCTTTTACCAAAATTGGTTGTATCAAAATAATTACCAAAATTATTTCAACCTATTTCATCGTAAGAAACGCTGTATACTTTATTCAAATTATGATTTTAGTAAACATGAAATTACTAGTGTTATCGTAAAATAAATTTTTCGAGCTATCCTAAAAAACTCAAACTTTGATATTTTAGTTTATTGCTTTGTATTTTATTTTTAATATAAAAAAAATATTGCATAACTTTATTTAAGAGGCAATAAAGAAGAACAATAAATTAAGTGTCACTTGAAAAACTTATCAATCCACATTAATACGATCAACTAGCCCTAAATTTATATCTATAGTATATTTAACTTTACATACTAATTGTAATCATTAAATTGATGTTTATATATATATATATATACGGTAGCTCACAAAAGTCTTGCACCACCTATCAATTTTTATATAAAAATAAAAAATTTTAAAATAATTAAAATTAAAATTTTTGGTAATAAATATTAATTTATAAAATAAACAAAATTTTAAATTATATATTATACATGTAAATTTATTTATTTTATAATACTTTTTTTTTTTTTTTATACACACAACGTTGTCCATTTTATTGATTATATGCATTACACAATTTTCATTTACAAAGCTATTTTATAAACTATAACTATGCCTAGCGAAA